>PVHX01010612.1:0-69244 GCA_004024805.1 Geosciurus inauris | reverse complement strand
CTCTAGACGTGGCAGGGGGAGGTGGGAGGAAGGAAAGGGGAATGGGCATAGTAATGATGATTGTTTGAGATGGTCATTACTACCCCTGGTGCATGTATGAAGACACTAATGGTGTGACTTTATCTGATTTGCAACCAGAGAAATGGAAAAACTGAGCTCTGGTTATGTACTATGACTTGAAATGCATTTAAATAAAATAACTAAATTAAAAAAAAATAAATAAAACACAAAATAGGACTGTGGATGTGGCTCAGTGGTTGAGTACCCCTGAGTTCAATCCCCGGTACCAAAAAAAAAAAATTATTCACACTTTACAAATAGTATCTTTGCACAAACACCTTTTAAAAATTATTGGCCTCTCACATCTAGAAGCTAAAACATATTCTTTAGGACTTTGTACTGTCAGTTCACCGTAACATTTTTTTATTTATACATTATGTGTGTGTATAAGTGTCTGAGATAAATAATCTAAACTCACTAAGAATAATTTTCACGGTAGTTCACGTTGTCAACAAAATTTAGACTTTTGGAACTTTGTGGGGAGGAAGCAATTTTAAGAAACATAATCCCTCTTTAAGCACCTTTTTTTAGTGCCTATATATCCATTATACAGTAATTCCCATCATCTGAAGTATTGTTTTCTGCAGTTGCAGTTACCTGTGGTTAACCACAGTCTAAAAATATTACTAGAGTTCAATGAATAATTAAGATATTTTGAAGGAAGTTGGGCCGGGGATGTGGCTCAGTGGTAGAGTGTTTGCCTAGTATGCATAAGGCCCTGGGTTAGTTCCCCAGCCTTGTGGGGAACATATATATATATACACATATATATTATACATATGTTTACATATTATATTATACATATATACATATATTATACATATATTTTTATATACATTCATATAGCTTTTACAACAGTATATTGTTCTATTTTTATAATTATTCTTGTTAACCTATTATTGTGCCTGATTTATAGATTAAATTTTATCATAGATATGTACATATAAGAAAAATATAGGGTTCGGTACTGTTTGATTTTGGGCATCCAGTGGGAAGGGGGGGTCTTAGAACATATACTCCATGGTTAAATGGTGACTACTGTATTAATGTAATTTTATTGGAATTTTTAGTTTGATCAAGTTTCCACGTAGTCCAATATGTGGGCACAGCAAAAAACTTTTTTTAAATCATTCAGTCCATAGTTTACATTAGGGTTTATTCTTGGTATTATACATTCCATGGGTTTGGATGAGTATGACATTTATCCATCACTGTAGTATTATATGAAATAGCTTAATTACTCCAAAATATCTTTTGTGTTCTGCTTACTCGTCCTTCCCTTCACTCTACCTCTGGTAATCACTGATCTCTTAACCATTTCCATAATTTCACCTTTTCCAGAATGTCATATAATAGAAATCTTATAGTATAAAGTCAATGAATATTGGCTTCTTCCGTTAGTGATGTGTATTTAAGTTGTTTCTTCATGGCTTGACAGCTTGTTCATTTTTAACACTGAACAGTATTTCATTGTTTGGATACACACACACATACACACACATGGGGTTTTTGTTGTTGTTGTTGTTGTTTTTGGTACTGGAGATTGAACTCAGGGGCACTCGACCACTGAGCCACACCCCCAGCCCTATTTTGTGTTTTATGTAGAGACAGGGTCTCACTGAGTTGCTTAGCACCTTGCTGTTGCTGAGGCTGGCTTTGAACTCGTGATTCTCAGCCTCCCAAAGTGCTGGGATTACAGGCTTGTACTACCGCGCCTGGCTTACCCACACAGGTTTTTATATAAATATAAACTTTAAGCTCAATTGGATAAATACCAAAGAGCAAGATTGTTGGATCATATGGTTAAGATTATAGTGTTGTAGAAAACCACCAGACTCTTCCAAATTAGGTGTTGGCAGTTTGCATTCCCACCAGCAATGAATTCAAGTTTCTATTGCTCCATATCCTTGTCAGCATTTGGTGTTGTCATTGTTTTGGATTTAGGCAATTCATACTTGTGTGGTGGTATGTTATTGTGGATTAAATGAGCAATGCCCTAGGATACATGGATGTTGAACATCTTTTCATTTACTTGCCATCTATATATCTACTTTAATGAGTTGTCTATTCAGGTCTTTTACCAATTATCAGTCAGGTTGTTCATTTTATTATTGTTGAGTTTTAGGAGTTCGCTGTGTACTGTACATAATGACTTACAAATATTTTTTCCAGTCTGTGGCATGTCTATTCATTCTCTCTTTTTTTTTTAATATTTTTTTAGTTGTAGTTGGACACAATATCTTTATTTATTTATTTTTATGTGGTGCTGAGGATCGAACTCAGTGCCTCACACATGCGAGGCAAGCGCTCTACCACAGAGCTACAATCCCAGCCCTCTATTCATTCTCTTGACATTGTCTTTTACAGAGAATTTTTTTTTTTTTTTTTGGTACTAGGAATTGAACTCAGGGGTACTCGGCCACTGAGCCACATCCCCAGCCCTATTTTGTGTTTTATGTAGAAACAGGGTCTCACTGAGTTGCTTAGCACCTTGCCATTGCTGAGGCTGGCTTTGAACTCGTGATTCTCCTGTCTCAGCCTTCCTAAGTGCTGGGATTACAGGCTTGAGCCACGGCGCCCGGCTTACAGAGAAGTTTTTAACTTTAATGAAGTCCATCTTATCAACTGTTTCTTTTTTTAAAATAGTTTTAGTTGTAGATGGACACAATATCTTTGTCAACCCCTGATCTGTTAATCTTATCTTTGCTTCTTTATCAAAGATCAGTTCATAGTATTCTTGCAGGTCTATTTCTAGGTTCTATTATGTTCCATTGATCTATTTGTTTATTCTTTTACCAATATCATACATTATACTAAGTCTTGAAGTTGGGTACTATCAGTCCCAAACTGTTCTTTTTTAATACTGAATTGGCTACCCTGGGTCTTTTGTTTCTTCATATATACTTTTTTTAAAAATGTTTTTTAGTTGTTGATGGACCTTTATTTTATTTATTTATTGTTATGTGGTGCTGAGAATAGAACCCAGGGCCTCACACATGCCAGGCAACTCTACCACTAAGCCACAACCCCAGCCCTCTCCATATATACTTTAGAATCAGTTTGTCAGCATTCACAAAATGACTTTAAGGAATTTTGATTGAGATTACATTGAATCAATCTACAGATCAAATTGGGAAGAAGTGACATCTAGGAGTCTTACTATTCCTAAATATGGAAGTCTCTCCATTTATTTAGTTCTTAGATATCTTTCATCTGAGTGTTGTAGTTTTCTTCATATAGATCTTGTACATATTTGGTTAGACTTACACTTAAGTATTTCACTTTGGAGAGTGCTAATGTAAATGGTAATGGTTTTAATTTCAAATTATACTTGTTTACTGCTGATATGTAGGAAAACGATTGATTTATATTAACTTTGTATTTTGCAACCTTATTAGTTCCCAGAGGGTTTTTATTTTTTCAATTTTGTTTGAGGGGCTAAAATTTTCTATATAGATGATCATGTCATCTTCAAATACATTTTTATTTCTTCCTTCTTTATCTATAAAATTTCTTTGTCTTCTGTATTAGGTAGGGCTTCCACTATGGTGTTGAAAAGGAGTGGTGAGAAGGTACATCCTTGCTTTGATCCTAATGTTATTGAACTTTGAGTTTCTCACTATTATGTATGATGTTAACCATGGTGTACAATGTAGGTATTTTGTACATGTCCTTTATGAAATTGAGGAAATTCCTCTCTATTCTTAGTTTATTGAGAGTTTTCATCATGAATGGGTATTGAATTTTGTCAAATGCTTTTTCCACATCTATTGATATGATCATGTAATTCTTCTTTAGCCTGTTGATATAATAGATTACATTAATTGATTCCAGATGTTGAACCGGCCTTATATGCCCAGGATAAATCCTACTTGGTCACATTATATATAATTATATATAATTACTTATATATTCTTGGATTTGATTTGCTAAGATTTTGTCGAGCGTTTTTGCATCTTTGTTCATAAAAGAGTTGCTCAATTTAAACTACAAAAGGTGACTGAGACAGGAGGATAACGAGTTCAAAGCCAGCCTCAGCAACAGCAAGGTGTTAAGTTAGACCCTGTCTCTACATAAAACACAAAATAGGGCTGGGGATGTGGCTCAGTGGTTGAGTGCCCCTGAGTTCAATCCCCAGTACCGCCCCCCCCCCCCAAAAAAAAACCCAAACTACAAAAGGCAGGAAAAGCGTGGCAGACAAAACCAAAAACAACCAGGACAACAAATAGAGAATAGTAACAAATGGTTGGGCATGGTAGCCCATCCCCAACCCTATTTTGTTTCTTCGAACTTTGTTTTTCACTTTCAGTATTGTCACTGCAGGAGGTCTGAGTTCCTGGAGAAAAGGGGACCTCAATTCAAGATCAGTGAGGTTCCTTTTTGTTTTTGCTTTTGTTTTTTTGACCGAGGATTGAACCCAAGGGTGCTTAACCACTGAGGCACATCCCCAGCCCTTTTTTATATTTTATTTAGAGACAGAGTCTCGTGGAGTTGCTTAGGGCCTCACTAAATTGCTGAGGCTAGCTTTGAACTTGCGACACTCCTGTCTCAACCTCCAGAGCCGCTGCAATTACAGGTATGCACCACTGTACCTGGCATTAGTGGGGTTCTTGACAAACATTGCAGAAATGAATTTAAGGACATGTCAAGAGGTTCAGAGATTTATTTAGGAAAGCAGAGATACCTTAGATGGAGAATGCAGGTCATCTCCAGAGTGAGAAGCAACCACCCCTTGGTCTGGGTGTTACTATTTATAGAGGGATAGTATTAAGGGCTGTACTAGAGGCAGAGTTAGGACAGAGGCACACAATTTCCCGCCAGTTTTCCCTGCAATTGCACATTGCCCTCACACCTTGTTACTTTTTTTGGACAAGGACATGGGCCAACGTTTCAGACTGGATTGCTCAGGAGTGGCTTGTTTTGCATTCCACTGGTTCTTGGGCATTTCCTGCATTTCAGTGGTTTATGTGTTCTTTTCTCTTGAGACTCAGTATTCCTTTTTTCCCTCCTATATCTCCAAATTTCTATCTCAGTATGTCTTGCAATTTTTTTATTGAACTCTGGACACGATGAGTTGGTGGTAGTAAGGAGTGGGAAAGGGGAGCACTTCAATCATGAGCCTTTGCCCCTGAAATATGAATTCATAGTGCTTCTCATTTTTTCCCCCTTGGATGGGACAAGATGATTGGAGGGGGCTGGCATTAGTTATTTTCCTTTTGTCAGGTAGGTTAAGCTCTGATAGAAAAGTTTCTCCTGAGCTGGGCGCGGTGGCACAGGCCTGTAATCCCAGCACTTAGGGAGGCTGAGACAGGAGAATAGTGAGTTCAAAGCCAGCCTCAGCAACGGTGAGGTGCTAAGCAACTCAGTGAGACCCTGTCTCTACATAAAACACAAAATAGGGCTGGGGATGTGGCTCAGTGGTTGAGTACCCCGACTTCAATCTCTGGTACCAAAAAAGAAAAAGTTTC
This sequence comes from Geosciurus inauris, assembly GCA_004024805.1. Taxonomy (NCBI): domain Eukaryota; kingdom Metazoa; phylum Chordata; class Mammalia; order Rodentia; family Sciuridae; genus Geosciurus; species Geosciurus inauris. The sequence goes on along the minus strand of PVHX01010612.1, from coordinate 63,716 downwards.
TCGGGCTGGGATTGTGGCTCAGCAGTAGAGCGCTTGCCTCGCATGCGTGAGGCCCTGGGTTCGATCCTCAGCACCACATACAGAGCAATAAAAAAATAAAGACATTGTGTCCATCTACAAAAAAATTTAAAAAAAAAAAAAGAAAAAGTTTCTCTTGGGTGTGGCCCTTGTTAAGAAGAAAAGACTTCTCTGGTTTATTTCAGAATGTTTCCTTTTCCCTCCCACTGCTGGATGGATGATGAGGTTTTCTCTGATGTTTATGGCAAGAACCTAGTAGAACTCTGGAAGAAAAAACCTGCAAAAAAGTGTGGGGACCCTTCTATGACTGAACCCCCAGAGTCTTTAATTTTCAGACTTGTTCATGCTGAGCCTCCAGGATTTCAGTTATTGTGCAGGTTTTCCTATGCCTGCACTGATTTCTGAGGAGGTTTCTGCTCTTGGGTGTCTGCTTTGATAAATTGTGATTCACTAAATATACCTGTCTCTTCAGTTTGGGGAACAGTGACCTTACTTCTCTGATAAATCTAAGAGCAGTTGCTGATTTTTCAGTTTGTTTAGATTTTACTTATTGTTAGAATGGAGTGGCACCATGTGTGTATGTGTGTGTGTGTGTGTGTGTGTATGTATACATACATATGTTTTTGTTTTTTATTTTTGGGGATTGAATCCAGGGGCTTTTGACCACTGAGCTACATCTTCAGTCTTTTGTGTTTTTCTATTCTTTTTTTTTAAATATTTTTTTAATTTTCTTAGTTGTAGGTGAACAGAATATCTTTATTTTTTATTTTTATGTGGTGCTGAGGATCGAACCCAGTGCTTCACGCATGCTAGGCAAGCGCTCTACCACTGCGCCACAATCCCAGCCCCTGTGTTTTTCTATTCTAAGCAGGGTCTCACTAAGTAGCTGAGCATCTTGCTAAGTTGCCAAGACTGGCCTCAAACTTGTGATCCTCCTTCCTCAGCCTCCCAAGTCACTGGGATTATAGATATGTGTCACTACACCCAGCAAGAAACTTATTTTTTAACTGAGGCAGAAGCATAGGTTAAAATTTAAATTGGCAACTGTTGATAGAGGATTCTGAGATTGACCAGACCACCATAAACCATCTTGAGATCACCAGACTGATATCATTCCTATATTCCTTTCTACACCCATCTTTCACCAAGCTTTCTCTAAAAGAAGAGTTGGGAATCTTTTTTTCCCCCCAACATGTCAGAAGAATCTTTATTCCTTTTCTAACAGCCTCCTATGCTTTCTTGACAGATGCCTTTGGAGCAAGTGATTTCTGGGCTGGAGTTTTCTGGCCCTGCTGAGCTTTTGGAGGTGGTTCTGCCTTCTGGACTGTGGCTTTCTGGGCAGGAGCCTTTTGGCCAGAGCCTTCTTGCCTGCTACAGTCATCTTTTTTTGCTGGAATTTTAGCTTTAGCAGCAGCAGCTGCTGCTGCAGCTACAACTGCATCCTTGGCAACAGGTGCCTTTTTGGGAGAAGCTTTCAGGATAGCTACCCTCTGAAGCTTCTTATTTTTTTTTATTTTTATTTTTATAAATTTCTGTCTTGTTTTTTTTTTTAATTTTTTTTGTTTTATTTGTTGATTGACCTTTATTTATTCATTTATTCATATGTGGTGCTGAGGATCGAACCCAGTGCCTCCCACATGCAAGGCAAGCGCTCTACCACTGAACCACAATCCCAGCCCCCTCTGAAGCGTCTTATCTTTGTTCTTGATTATTCTGTTCCTTATTTAACTTGCCTTCATGACTTTATAACAATCAAAATCGGTCATCTTGGCTTTCCTTGGCTTCGATCTTCTCGGCCCATCTTGTGGCTGCCCATTTTGTGCTGATATCTGCCTTCTGCCGGGCTTGTCCAACACACTTCTGGTGGGCACTGTGAGGGAGCTTGTGGATGAAATAGGTGAGCTGCATGCTTTTGAAAAGCATGGCCTGTCTCTTTACCAGAGTGCAAGGCCCATCAGCCAAAGCCCTCTTCTGATCAGTAACATCTACAATTGCAACCAACTTTCCAGCATGAGGCCCAAAGGAGACATAGGCCACCCAGACAACCTCCACAAAAACACCTGAAAACCATGCCCACATTGAGTGAGAAGGAAAAACCTGCTCAATCTTGCACCAAGAGCTGAGAATCTTTTTTAAAAAAATATTTATTTTTTAGTTGTAAGTGGACAGAATATCTTTATTTTTATGTGGTGCTGAGGATCGAACCCAGTGCCTCACACATGCTAGGTGAGCATGCTACCACTGTGCCATAACCCCAGCCTGAGCTGAGACTCTTAAAAAGACATCTCTCACTCTTTTTTTTTTTTTTAATATTTTTTTTTAGTTGTAGATGGACACAATGTCTTTATTTTATTGCTTTGTATGTGGTGCTGAGGATTGAACTCAGGGCCTCACGCATGCAAGGCAAGTGCTCTACCACTGAGCTACAATCCCAGCCCCACATCTCTCACTCTTGAGATGGCCTGCATTCTCCCTTGAAGTTTCCTTGCTTTCCCCTCAAAAGCATGTCTCTCTTGAGATCATCCTCATTGTTCCTTGATTGTGTACCTACTTTCCTAAAACAAAACCAAACCCTCTGTCTATGTCTATGAATAATGCATGCTGAAATTCTTTTCCATCAAATATGCTGAGAACCCTACTAGTCCTGAGTCAAGTTCCCCCTTCTCTCTGAGAACTCCATGGACCCTTGTCCAGAGACACCTCCTCTCCCATGACAGTGGTGGTGAGGGATACCATGTTAGGCACATTCTGAACTAATGTTTCGGTAGATAACAGACTGACTGTTCATATGACAGTGGTCTCATGTTTACTTTACCTACTCTTGTAGCTGTCTTTGTATTAGCACACTCTATGATGTTTGTACAACCATGGGGTCACTGGACCACACATTTTTAAGAACATATCCTTATTGTTCAGTGACATATGTCTGTATATAGTTTTTTAAAAATTTTTTTACAAGGTACACAACATTTATTTATTTATTTTTATGTGGTGCTGAGGATTGAACCCAGTGCCTTCACACATGTGGGCAAGTGCTCTACCACTGAGCCCCAGCCCCAGCCTCAGCCCTGTATATAGTTTAAAAAAAAAAAAATACTTTGTAGTTATAGATGGACACAATACCTTTATTTTATTTCTTTATTTTTATGCCATACTGTGGACCAACTCAGTGCCTCATACATGCCAGGCATGTGCTCTACCATTGTGCCACAACCACAGCCCCCATAGGCAATTTCATGAGGAACTCCTAAAAAGATCTCCGGGTATCCATAGAGCCTGGGGCCATGCTTCCACTTTGAGAAATTCTGCTTATAGTACAACTAGTTAATGTGTTTTAAAGACTTTTTGTTTTCATTCTCATAAGTATAATAAGAGTATGGCTTGATACATGTATAGAAATTAAAAGTGGATATTATAGTGTTTTATTAAATGGTACACACACACACACCCCAGTCAGTCCCTAACTTACAATGGTTCCACTTAGTGATATTTTTATTTTACAATGGTACAGAAGTGATATGTATTCAGTAGCAATCATATTTCAAATTTTTAATTTTATCTTTTCCTGGGCTGTGGATTATGTGATTCACACTTGCTTGCAATGCTGAGCAGTAGCAGTGAGCAGCTACTCCTAGTCAGTCTTGTGACCACGAGGGTAAACAACTGGTATTCTGTGGTGTACTGTGTTGCTAAAGCTATGATACTCAGTAATTTAGATGAATTAAATACATTTTTTTTTGGTACTGCAGACTGAACTCAGGGGCACTCAACCACTGAGCCACATCCCCAGCCCTATTTTGTGTTTTATGTAGAGACAGGGTCTCACTGAGTTGCTTAGCACCTCGATGTTACGGAGGCTGGCTTTGAACTCGCGATTCTCCTGTCTCAGCCTCCCAAAGTGCTGGGATTACAGGCTTGCGCCACTGCGCCCGGCTCATTAAATACATTTTTAATTTATGATAATTTCAACTTGTGGTGGGTTTACTGGGATATAGCCCTATCCAAAATTGAGGAGCATCTGTACATATTTGACTCTAGATAAAACATATATTAATTCATGCATCCAGAAATGTTTATGGTTCTAGATTCAGTCCCCTAGATGCTGTGATCCCTTAGGATTCCAAGGTTAGAATGTAGTGTAGAAACTTATAATTCCATAGGAATCAAGCAATGACCTAGTTCAAAGAGGGAGTCTTTCATAAGGATTTTGTAAGTATGCTATCAGAAAGCATTCTTCAGTCTATTCTTGATTTCACATCTCTCATTACTATGGCAATTCATATCTGTGACAAATATTTTCTGAGTGCTCCTGTTGAGGATATAAAATTTAAAACAAAATCTCTCAACCCTGAACTTCTCTCCACAAAAGCAGGTAATGAAAACAGTTTGGGTTGTCAAATAAACATTAAACCAAAACGTGATATCAATCACAGGCAATCTACTAAGAGATCCCAAAGTCAAAGAAATCTCACCTTTTTATACAGTGATGCAGAAACAATCCAATATATACATGTTCTCAAGGTAAACAATAACTAGTTCTCAAATAAGATTCAATAGCTCCTTTTGTCACACAGAGTTCATCCTAGATTCACCTGGTTATTAAGGTAACTGTTAGCTAATTAGCTTTATCCAAAGGAAAAACAAACTTCTCATATTTTTGTGACAGGAGGTAGTTTTATAACTTGGAGCATTACTGAATAGGCTCCTACTTCAAGTTTGTTTACAATCTAGTCAGGGAAACCAACAATGACAATTATATGATAGTTTTAGTGATTCAGTGCTGTGGAGAAGTAAACGAAGCTAACAGTTTCTGACAGGGAAATTAAAAGTTGCCTGGGGGAATCTGGGTTTCCCTGAGAAAGTTTGAACTAAGTTTGAGAGGTGACAGATTTAGAGGTCTAGGAATAGGGAACAGCAAGATGTAAAGGCCCTGAGCTATAAAGAGCTAAATGTGTTTCAAGAGTCAAGAGAATGCTAAGGTAAGCTGGGAAGAGCTAAGGACAGCCACAAATGGAGCTGGAAGATAAGCTGGGGCCAGGCCATGCTGGGTCCTGTTCTCACCAAGATAAGAATTTTGAACTCTATCCCAAGAACAGCAAGAGCCAACTCAAAAGTTGTTAGTAAAGCTGAGATAGGATAGAAGGAGTGAGAAATAGGAAGAAAGGAGACATAAAGGGTGGGGTGGTGCACACTTGTAATCTCAGAAGCTCAGGTGGCTGCAGCAGGAGGATCCCAAGTTCAAAGCCAACCTCAGCAACTTGGTGCGACCTTGTCTCCAAAAAATAAAATAAAAAATAAAAAGGGCTGAGGATGTTTCTCAATGGTTAAGCCGCCCTGGGTTCAATCACCAATACCAAACCAAACCAAACAACCAAAACAACAAACAAACAAAAAAAGAGTTTAATTCAAAAGTACTTCAAGAAGCCAGGCGCTGTGGCTCAAGCCTGTAATCCCAGCACTTAGGGAGGCTGAGACAGGAGAATCGCTAGTTCAAAGCCAGCCTCAGCAAGGGCGAGGCGCTAAGCAACTCAGCGAGACCCTGTCTCTACATAAAACAAAAAATAGGGCTGAGGATGTGGCTCAGTGGTGGAGTGCCCCTGAGTTCAATCTCTAGTACCAAAAAAAAAAAAAAAAAGTACTTCAAATTTTTCCAGGCACTTCGCTTCCTTGCAGCCTGTTACTCCCAAATTCCTGGGAAATCTGTATGTTTATCTGTGAATTGTTAATTAACCCCTCCCCCCCCAAAATGGATTAAGCAGGAGCAAATAGGATGTCTGGAGGAAACGATAATTTAGGGGACTTTTCCAGCACTACTGACTTAAGGAAGACCATGTCAGCCTGAAGATCTTAGAGACTGACCAGGCCACCATAAACCATCTTGAGATCGCCAGACTGGTGGTATTCCTACATGCCTTTCCGTAGCCACTCCTTTAGGTGGGTATGTATGTATGTACTCACTGGGGACTGACCCCAAGGGAACCACTGTACTACATCCCCAGCCCTTTTTTTTTTTTTGGTACTGGAGATTGAACTCAGGGGCACTCGACCACTGAGCCACATCCTCAGCCCTATTTTGTGTTTTATGTAGAGACAGGGTCTCACTGAGTTGCTTAGCGCCTCGCCCTTGCTGAGGCTGGCTTTGAACTAGCGATTCTCCTGTCTCAGCCTCCCTAAGTGCTGGGATTACAGGCTTGCGCCGTCGCGTCCGGCTTCCTCAGCCCTTTTTTTATCTTGAGAAAGTCTCATTAAGTTGCTTAGGGCCTAGCTAACTTGTTGAAGCTGGCTTCAAACCTGTGATCCACCCACCTCAGCCTCCGGGGTGGCTGGAATTTCGTGTGCCACCGCAGCCACACAATTTCCTTCAAAATAAGTGCAGGGGAACCGCTCAAACCTGTCTCTCACTCTGAAACATGGCCTACATCCTCCCTTGAGTGTGTACCTACTTTCCTAAATGACTTGCCTGTGCCCCCAACTGGCACGTATTGAAATTACTTTCCTTCCTATGCCAAGAATCCCGCTGGTACTGAGTCTGGGCAACTCTTCGAAGATGCCTCTTCCCTCATGTCAAAATGACCTGATAAAGATTTGCACAGTGGCTTTACAATGAACTTTTCTAACCTCAAATTGTACTGAGCATAAATCCGTCACACAATTTCTAACCCCAAGTTGTACTGAGCATAAATCCATTTCTTGGGCACTGCTCCAAGAAACCCTGGTAAGCCTTGCAGAAACCAAGGTGGGTAGCTAAGAAAGGCTCAACAGCTACCAGGGGATTTGTTTCTTTTTGGAGGCTTAAATTAGTCCTATTAATAACTTTCTTCTCCGAGTTCAAGTGAGCATAATGGCAGTAGAGGAAGTTTCAGACTACGAAAATTTAAGTGAAAAAAAGATGTTTTGTTGTTCAGTGTATTGCTGTTCTGGGTAGTGGTTCCAAGGTTAAGATGGGGATAACAGGGGACAATAAGCATGCCGCTCCCACCGCAAATTCTAGAGGCACCATTAGATTTGGAATTTAAGATGTATTCTAGTCCGACCCCTATTACGTTACAGATGAGTTATGTTGTTTAAGTAATTTGTAATTTCCTTTTGGCCTAACTTAAATGTATCAATATAAGAAAAAAACCGTTTACAGGATTGGCCTTCCTCCTGGAGGGCTGTGCAGTTACAGTTTCTGATACGCCTTTTAATACAATTCTCCAAACTGGGTGGCAACTGCAGCAATAAAAATCATAACGCCCGCGGAGCCCGAGCAGAGCCTGCAGGGAACCCATCGCTCAGCAAAGCCTCTGGTCACTGGGGCTGGGGTCAGCCGGCCCAGGCTTCACCCTCGTGCTCGCAGGAGAGCGGGCATTTACTCTGCATCTGAGAAGCTAAGATTGGAAACTTACTGTTGAGCAATTTTGGTGCCTTGTCCAGGCTGTGAACCCTTTGAGAACGTCCCTCAATTAGAAAGGAGAAGCTCTCCAAAAAGAAAAAGGAATGCGCCAATCCGGCTAAACCCCAGGGTATCCTTGTAGCTGCCTCAAGGTAGGGGACTTGGAGCGTGCCTGGACTTCGCAGGGCCACGCGCGCGTCCAGGCCCAGGCCCAGGCCCAGGCCCGGGGCAGCGGGGCGGGCTGCGGCGACCGCGGCGGCGGGAGGACCAGGCGCTGGGGGCGCTGAGCGCGGCCGCAATTCTGGGGCCCGGCGAGCCGCGTCAGCGGAACGGGCGGCTTCCGGCCACGGCGTAAACAAGGGCCCTGGACTGCTGGAGGCGGGGCGCAAGGCTGCTAGAGCTAGCCGGCCGAGTGGGCAGCCCTCCCCGCGCTGCTCCGGTCCTGGGCCCCGCCGCCGTCCGTCGCCCCCGACTCACTGCACGCAGGGGCGCCGGGGCGGTGGAGCTCTGAGCTCGGCAGAGCAGGGCGGGAGACAGCACTGGCCGCTAGCAGGCCTGCACGCCGCGCCTGTCATCGCCCCCGCCTTCTCCTGGCTGCGCGCCGCTGTGCATTTCTTTCCTTTTTCTTTGTCTCTTCCCCGCTCACAAGTGTGGACATTCTTGGTGCACGAAAGTGCAGCCTCAAGATGGCTGATGGCAACGAGGATCTGCGGGCGGATGACTTGCCAGGGCCAGCTTTTGAGAGCTATGAGTCCATGGAGCTCGCCTGCCCAGCCGAACGCAGCGGCCACGTAGCCGTCAGCGACGGGCGCCACATGTTCGTCTGGGGCGGCTACAAGGTCAGTGGGGGGCCGGCGGCCTTCGCTTGGCTGGAGCGCGAGCCGGTCAGTGGCGAGGCGGGCAGCTGGTCAGTGGCCAGGCGGGCCGCCGGAGCGGGCTGTCCAGGGCGCTCCCCGAATTTCTCGCCGTGCGACTGTACCCGTTGATTCTTTTACTTGGGTGGGGGGTCTTTTCATGAATCCCCCAACCCGTCTCAGGGATCCACGGCGGTTGTCACGTCAACCTTAGCTTACAAAGCCCGCTTGCCGCGCCCCCCGCATTGTTGCCATTGGAGCGTTATTGTGGAGAGGGCACTGTTTACGTGGGTTGGGTGGTGGGTGACTACGGAACATGTTTTATTTGAAAGGGTTGAGAGTGTGTAAGGAGACGGCGTATGAGGTCACCCGGACCCTTTGTCCGGACTACTCAGGAGAACTTTACCCTCTGGAGCGGGGGCCAGTTGGGCCATAGGTACCCTTGCGCACTTACAGGGTGGCCCAGGTGTAGGAATACCCTGGAATTCTGCAAGGCCACAGAATTGCCTCCTCCACCTCCCCGCCTGTGCGGCAAGCAGTACCATTTACACCGTACTATTGTTTGAGCACAACCATTTTCCCTCTGGTTTCAGCAGGGAAAGGGTTGAAGTCTTTGAGAAGAAACCCCCATTAAGAAAATTAATGAAAAATTTCCACCACTAACCAACCAACCAGTAAAAACCTAGCAACATGTTATTAGGTCGCAGCTCTTTGACACCCTAATCATAAACGTGCTTAGTTCAGTTTTGAGCCAGCTGCACCGCTTCTCCCGCCCCGCCCACCGGGGAATCCTACGCAGGTGCCTTCAGTGTAAAGCCTTGCTCATGCGTTCTGTTCTCTTATTGGTTTTAGTTTCTCAACGACACTCTAAATTCTAGAATTCTCTTATTTGCCGGGGTGGCTGTGATCCATTTCGACCAGAAAATCCTTTATTCCTTTTTGGTCTTATAAATGGTCAAAGGGGGCATTGTCTAACATGTCTGAAACCCCAAGTTCAATCACGTGTACCGCGGAGGTGGGGGAACCCAACGCAAGGGGTTTGTTTGACTGGGGCTGGGGGAATAGCTTCAGGGGTAGACCTCTAGCCTAGCCTCACACTCTGGAGACCTTGGTTGGATCCCCAGAATAGGGGAGGTGGAGGATCTCCCCTTACCCCAAAACTAGTTTACTACACCTATGCCTTAAATGACTTGCTTTGTGACTCTGGTAACAGTTTAGCCCATGGTACAATTGATCTGATCATAGTTGGCCAATTTTGAGGTAGCTCCCAAAGACAGCTGTCCTGATACCTTCATTTGGTTCAACCGCAAAAGCACTTTTCTTTGCCAATCCTAATTAATCTGCCATGTTTTCCCCAGCTTCCCATGAATAGGTGTGTAGAAGGTTGGGGAATGGAACTGTGAAGAGGGAGACAGTAGGCACAGGAAACCCTTGGAGATTATTTGAAAGGTAGTAAACTTTGGCTTCCTTCATAGTAGTGTTTTTTTTCCCCCATGTCAAGGCTGGTCTCACTGAGGTCAGAGTTGGGGTAGATATCATGGTATAATGATCATTATTAAAATGTAAATACTTTTGGAGGAAAACCTATCATTCAGTCACACTTCAGTCTAAACTACTTGATAATTCTATTTGTAAAAGTCAGCATTAAAGGAAAGGAACGTCCAGGTGCAAGGAGGAAGAGGAGTATCAGAGCATATTTCTGATATATCAAGTTCTAGGGCCAATGCAAGGAAAAGAGGCACAGTCACCGAAGTGGGTGATTACCATGCCATCCTTCATATTTTTTTCCACTAGAACTCTTGACAGCAGGCACAGGAAACCCTTGGGGATTGTTTCAAAGGTAGTAAACTTTGGCTTCCTTATTAGTAGTGGGTTTTCCTCCCCAGGCCAGGCTGGTGGTCTTGAGGTTAGCTGGTTAACTTTCAACACTTTCTCATTCTTTTTGCTACCACATAAGTGGTAAAGTAGAAAAAGAAATGTTTACATGGTTAACTGCCCTATTGCTGTAGTTTACTACCCAAATTTATTGGACTCCAACACTAATTTTCAGTTTACTGTTTGTGTTGACACTGTTTAAGTGGCCAGGGAGCACCTAGCTCTACATTTGCCCACATCATGGGAAATCTAAATAAGATTGGTGAATTTTATCAATATTGCAGTATTGTTGCAATCTCGTACCCTAGTTTTGTAAGATGTTACCAGTGGGGGAAAGTGAGTAAAAGGTACAAAAGATCTTTGTACTATTTCTTACAAATGCATGTAAATCTATAAATATCTCAAAGTAAAAAAAAATAACTTGAGAAATGCAAAAAAAAAAAAAAAAAAAAAAAAAAAAAAAAAAAAAAAAAAAAAAAAAAAAAAAAAAAAAAAAAAAAAAAAAAAAAAAAAAAAAAAAAAAAAAAAAAAAGAAAAGAAAAAGAAAGAAAAAAAGTAGCTAGGGAGGATCAAAGCCTGAAAATGTAATGCTGTTGTCAAAGTTCAGGAAAGGATTCCTGGTTCCACCATAACTTGCCAAGTAACCTTGGACAAATTACTTAACCTCTCCAACAAACCTGTTGTAATATCAACTACTTGTATATTAAGTAAAGTGATCTGTGGACAGCTTTTGGTTCTGGCATATGGTAGGAGTTAATACCTGAAGGGAAATGGAGTAAAATAAGGAACTTACAGTTTTGCACTAATGACTCAATATTCACGTATTTGCAATTCTGTCCTCTATTTCTTGTCAGAATGAGTTGGTGAAAGGAAAACTTGGTTAGAACACCACACATATGTTGGCATGGGTTTGGCACTTTGTATAGTCTGCTGGTCACAGCACAGGTAATCTCACCTGAAGTCATGCAAACTGAAATTTGGTCCATGGTCTATTTAGGATACAGCACCCTTAGCAAGTTCCCAGAGGTCATTCAACTCTTGCACAATTGCAATGCTGTATCAAAAATGTGCATTAAGGACTATTTATATTAAGCTTTACCCTGAGTATGTGGCAAGAGTTCAGGAGGATTGTGCATTTAATCTAAGTGTAAGGCTTATTTTTTCATTACTAATTTCATAATTAGCATCTCAAAATAAATATGAGAAGTGTCTTCTTAAAAATATTACTGTTACTTGCAATTGTTTTGATTCTTCTTAGAGTAATCAAGTCAGAGGATTATATGACTTTTATCTGCCTAGAGAAGAACTATGGATCTACAACATGGAGACTGGACGATGGTAACTGGGTATTATGGGGGGTCTAAAAATACAAACAATACAAAGCCAAAAAGTTAAAATCATTTCAATGGATAAAAATATTCTACAGATGCTATCTATTTTGAAAACAATGTTCTAGTTTAGCTGTTTTCATTTTTGTTTATCTCTTCAGAAACAGTTCAGTAATTACTAGATACTTTTATGACCCTAGAATAAATTTCTGTTCAGGGCTCTGTAAACACTATGGGGTAGAGGTTTCTATTCATGGCATGTAAAGTACCAAGAGATAGCAGCTTCAGATCCTGGATAAAAAGATCATAAAAGCCCTATATACTCTTTTTTAAGATATGACATCTTTAGATATGTCTTGTTACATGGTATCTTAAATAAGATTTTAGTTTTTTTGAATTGTTAGATTTTAGATGGTTTATAATTTTATCTGCTAAAAAAAAGTTCAACATAAATCTCTTAAGAAGGGTAGGTTCTGGGGGCTGGGGCTGTAGTTCAGTGGTAGAACGCTTGGTTAGATTGCGTGAGACACTGGATTTGATCCTCAGCACCACATATAAATAATAAATGAAAAAAATAAAGATCCACTAACAACTAAAAATATATTTTAAGAACAAAGAATATGTTCTGGCCTGGTGATGTGCTTAGTGGTTAGATCACCCTGGATTTAATTCCAAGCCCTTAAAAAAAAAAAACAAAAAACTTCGATTTGTCTTTTATATAATACTGTAATGATCTGAATCTTTTGCCAATCTCACAACAGTGATGTCAAGAACATGTCATTCAAATTAAAGTGTTGCTCAAAATGCTGGGTGAACCATGTCTGAGGATTTATAAAAGGGTTTTCCCATGGTTTGGTTTGTGAGAACTTTGCACTTTGGAATTTTACCTATTGTAAATCTAAGAACAAGAATTGAATAAACCGGGTGTGGTGGCGCACACCTGTAATCCCAGTACTTTGTGAGGCTGAGACAGGAGAATCGCGAGTTCAAAGCCAGCCTTAACAACAGCGAGGGACCAAGCAACTCAGTGAGACCCTGTCTCTAAATAAAAAACACAAAAATAGGGCTGGAGATGTCGTTCAGTGTCAAATATCCCTGAGTTCAAAAAAAAAAAAAAGAATAGAAGAATAGTAGGCCCAGTTGAGGACTGGGGCTGTAGCTCAATGATAGAGTACTTGCCTAGTAAGCACGAGGCCCTAGGTTCAATTCCCAGCACTGACAAAAGGGGGGAGTCTCACTTGAGTTAAACTAAAAGTCAGGATATATTTCTATATATAGCAAATCAGTGTTACTATGAGCTATTTGCAAATATTTTTCTAGAGAACTGGGAATTTAAAGTAGTACAGTATTCCTTAATAGAGGGCTTCTACATATTTCTAAATTAAGAATTTTAAAGGCTAGGCATGGTGGCATACGCCTGTAATTCCTAGTTTAGGAGGCTGGGGCAGGAGGATTGCAAGTTCAAGGCCAACCCACGTAACAGTGAGATCCTGTCTCAAAACTTTAAAAGCTGGGAATGTAGCTCATTTACCCTGGGTTGCACCCCCAAAAGCACACACATATACACCAAGTTTTTTTAAAAATAAGCTTACATAAACAAACAAATTGATGATAAAAATTTATCACAAAGTTAGCAAAGATGAATTGATAAATCTGTGTGAGCAGAGAATGTGCTATTAATATTGTGAATCTTTGATTTTTTAGTTTTAATTCTGATTTTTAGATTCAGAATGAGTCAATACATACTAAAGTACTCACAAGTGCCTGGCATGAAGTAAATAAGCAACACCACTTAGGTGTTTGTAGTATTACATAAGGATCTGAATCAGATTCATTCAAATGGCTCAAAGGTAACCCAATAGAAAACACTGAAAGACTGGGAATATTGGTTTTCCTTTTGTGGTCCTGACTCAAAAATAAAACAGCTGCTTATGGCCACATAAATAAAAAGAAAAGTTTAGTTTGAGAAATATATTTTTTAAAAAATGTAACATAACACTTAGGCTGTCAGAATCTCTCATTTTGCCTGCATGTGGGACCAGCTGGCATTACCTATAGTTAAAGAGGAGAAAGGCTCATCCTTTGAATTGACTTCAGATCTAGAAGAGACTCTAGTTATCATTATTTTTCCCCCTTTATTGTGGGACTATAAATAGAAGAAAAGTGAAGTTTTGCATTTCTTAATTTTTGGTGAACTTATATACATTCAATTTTCTCCCCCCTCAGGAAAAAAATTAATACTGAAGGTGATGTTCCTCCTTCTATGTCAGGAAGCTGTGCTGTGTGTGTGGACAGGGTCCTGTACTTGTTTGGAGGACACCATTCAAGAGGCAATACAAATAAGGTTAGTGTTTCCAAGAATTATGGCTCAAGGCATTTTTTTAAAATGTTTATTTTTTAGTTGTAGGTGACAGAATATCTTTATTTTATTTTTATGTGGTGCTGAGGATCAAACCCAGTGCCTTATGCGTGCTAGGCGAGCATGCTACCACTGCGCCATAATCCCAGCCCCAAGGCAATTTTATTATTTTAGACCACTTCAAATTACTCAAGTCACGCTATACTTATATCTGTTCTAGTTAAAAAAAATATTATGTACTTTGATTAGGGTACGAATATACATTTTAGTATTTTATCTACCAGTCTATATTTATCTAGGCCTTTTGTAAAATCAACTTTTGTTGATAACCTGTGTACAAATAACTTTCTAGGTTGTTTTTCTGTGTATTCTTCACAGCAGCTACTTGTTCTCTTAGGAACCGTTAGATGAACATTAATAAACAAACTTAAAAAAAATTAGACAAATTGGACACAAGATATAATCATGGAGGGAAGGGTAAAGATGAACACAATGCCACTCAGAAAGCCATAAGGATAAACTGATATTGAAAAAAATTTAGATAGTAACATTTCTATAATGATACTCTAAGAAACTGCTGCTCAGATTTTGTTCAGATATATATATTTCAGACTGTCATTTGTTCTCAGATCAGTGAGACACAGATGAAGATTCAGAAAGACACATATGATATAGGCAAACTCCTATCAATTCATTTATTTGGCAACTTAGTAAGCACCTAATATGTTGAGATGGACACTGCAGAGATGAATGAGTCTCCACTTCAAGGAGCTCACAATCTGGAAGGGACACACAAATAAATGACTGAAGTGATTATATGTACACAGCCTGACACACAGTAATAATGCAGTTAAATAGTATTAACTCTGAAAGAGTCCTTGACACTGGGTTTGGTAGGAAGCCAAAGAGTTAGTCAACCAAGAGGTAATGTTTAAACTGTATAACAGGGTAGTCAATGGTGCAGAGACATAGTTAAGCATGTCTTATTCAAGGGAATGCCAGGTGGTTTTTGTAGTTGTGACATGGTTGAGATGGTTTCAAACTGTGCTTCTAGAAACTAGGGATTTCTCTGAGATGCCCATGGGAGGAATGAATTTTTTTGTTAGGTGGGCTCCACACGGCTTCTTCCTCCCCCATTTAAACAAGTGTAACTCCAATTTTATTTTTATATACTGGGCTTCAAATTTTGTTTGAAAAAATGTTTCTATGCTAAGAGATTTGGGCTATAATCTGGCCAAGTATTTTTCAGAGCCCAGGGGGGAAGAAAAATAACTTTGACACAGTCTGAAGAAACTTGGAAAGGAGAGAAACTGTGATTTTTAGAGGGTGGTCACAAAAACAGGTAGTATGTCCGGTGGCTAGGATTCAATGTTCTAAGTTTGACCAAAAGGAAGCTTGTTTCAAAGAAGTGACTAATGTATTTACCTGGATGTGAACTCTCTGAAGGGTAGACAACATTAAACCTTTTAAATACGGGTTGATCTTTAGGTCCCAGAATTAGGAGCTCCCAGGTAGGCACTGAAGACGTGTTTGTTAAATTGAACTTGAAGGTATAACTGACACACCAGATTTTGGTTTTTGGTAATACCATCCTATTATGCATAAATTAAATCAGTTCGACTCAAAGTACCTATCTACAGCAAAATAAGGAGCTTATGCCAGAAGGTAAATGAACACATTATAGATTCCTTCATCATAAAAGAGTGGCTATGAAAGGAATTAGTTGAAATAACAGTGTTCTCAGTGATTTAGAAATTTACATTGTCACAAGTTCTTAGTAATCTTGACTCAGACCCACCTAGCAGCCAGTCTACAGTCACAATTTCAGTAACACTGAATTAGATGGCACCTTTATTATTGTAAACCACAGTAAAATTAATTGCTAAAGTTGAATTTCTTCCACATAATGAAATCTAACTGAATTTGTTGCTTCTGACAGTTCTACATGCTGGATTCAAGGTCTACAGACAGAGTGTTACAATGGGAAAGAATTGATTGCCAAGGAATTCCTCCATCATCAAAGGACAAACTTGGTGTCTGGGTATATAAAAACAAGTAAGTTAGAAAGTACTGTAGGTTTGGATTTTTATGCAGGAAATAGTTTACCATTCAAATATCTAAGCCAATAAACAATATAAGTATAGAATATAACTCATAGGACCAATATGTACATTAAATATATTAACACATAAAAGCATTTAACACTGTACTTATGATATAGTTAAGTGTTAGCCATTATTATTTGAATAAGTATATTCATATACGTAAGTGTAACTTTTCAACTTGTACTATATGTCAAATTAAGAAAAATCACTTAGGAGCCTGAGGAAGAGGACTTAGAGTTCAAGGCCCAGCCTGGGCAAAATTAGTGAGACCCTGTCTCAAAATTTTAAAAAGATAAAAAGGGCTGGGTATGCAGCTCAGTGATACAGCACTTACGTAGCACACACGAGGCCCTGGGTTCAATTCATAATACTCCAAAAAAATAAAAGTAAAAAGGAGAAAAATTCCTGGGGTCCTATCCTGTGGATGTTTGAATTTTTAGTTTTGTTTTTTTTTTTAATCAAACAGGCTAATATTTTTTGGAGGGTATGGGTATTTACCTGAAGATAAAGTATTGGGAACTTTTGAATTTGATGAAACATCTTTTTGGGTAAGTAAAATTTCATATTTGCATATGGCCTACTTAGTATGTTGACATAATACATTTTAGATACACTAGTTTTGTTCATTTCACTTATTAATAAATTGGACAGGGGCTGTTATAATTTTATAAACATTATTTGTAAACTCAAAGAGGGTCCTTTCTTTTCTGTAGAATTCAAGTCACCCAAGAGGATGGAATGATCATGTACATATTTTAGACACTGAAACATTTACCTGGAGCCAGCCTCTGACTACTGTGAGTTAATAAGGAATAATACATCATTAAAGCAAGTCTATTTAGAGGAGAGGGGAATACGACAGAGTTGGGAGATGATGTGAAACTGATAGTTCATTCTTGTTTTCTGGAGAGAAAAATCCATAGCTTTCATTATTCTCCAAGGAATGTAGAACTCAGAGTAGTTTAATGGATGTGTAAAGAGACTAATCCAACATTTATTACCTACTAGATGGTATGTGACAGCAGCTGTTACTGGTAATACATAATCTAATTCTAGATGGGCCACTTACATTAGATTTCTTTCCCCCTCTTTATTTTGAAAGATAAAAAATAAAGCATTTATTCTGTTTTATTAACTGGTCCATTCAGTAACACATCTCAAAAATGTAAAAGTTCCCAGTTCTAGTAGTCAGTTTTTAGTACTGCTGTTGTCTAGAAGTCTGTGCTTCAGCTTTTAAAAGCTCAAGTATCCTGCACATTCTTATTCTACATCAAGACTGGATTTTCACATTTCTGAATAGTTCACTTATTTATTAAGTTGATTTTATGACCTTTTAATAGGGTAAAGCACCTTCACCTCGTGCTGCCCATGCCTGTGCAACTGTGGGAAACAAAGGTTTTGTTTTTGGAGGCAGATACCGAGTGAGTATGTGAACAGTTTCAATAACTTACTTTTAAATTTTTCAAAATTGTAACTACTTAATTATCCTTTTTTAGGATGCCAGAATGAATGATCTTCACTATCTTAATCTGGATACATGGGAGTGGAATGAATTGCAAGTATCACTTTAGATAATTATTCAGAAAAGTTTTTCCAAAAAACCCTATTACTATAACCTACTACTATCCCTATACCCTATTACTAGTATATAATAAACTTGCTTTAATTTTCTTTAACTGTGAATTTAATAAAAATGATCACCATGGTCCTTAAGGATGGAATCTTATTTCCAGTTTCAAAAACTATGTGCCTGGCATAGCAAGCATGGGCTTAATGTTTGCCTTATTTTCTAAATAAATAAATAAAGTATAAAGCATGTAGTTGTTAATACTAAGAAGACTCTTAAGTCTCTTTTCCTAATAATTCCATATAAATTTTAAAAGAAAACTTCAATATTTCTCTGCATTATATATAGTAGCTGCTTTGAAACTGATGTTGTAACTTATTTTCAGAATTCCACAAGGCATATGCCCTGTCGGCCGATCCTGGCACTCACTAACACCAGTTTCTTCAGATCATCTTTTTCTCTTTGGAGGATTTACCACTGAAAAACAGCCACTAAGTGAGTCTTTTAAAAACTTAAATATTTATATATCACCCACATATAATAAATAGCTGAAAATCATTCTATTTTTGATGTATCAGAAGTGTATAGTGTTGGCTTGGAGGTTTATTAATTTTGATCCTATAACATACTGTAATTGTGCTACAGTGTATATACTGTGACATAAATCTATTCCTACAATAAAGAAATGACCTGGAGCATTTAAAGGCCTTGAAGGGCTGTAACATGCAGAGATGGTTAATTGCAGAGAAGAAAGGAAAAAAAAAATTATTACTTTTCTTGCAAAAGTTGTGTCCTTTAAACATCAATGTCATAATGAAAGATAAACATCCTTCATAGCTTTATTTTTAAATAATTTTTTAGTTGTAGATGGACACACAATATCTTTATTTATTCTTATGTGGTGCTGAGGATCGAACCCAGTGCCTCACGCATGCGAGGCAAGCACTCTGCCACTGAGCCACAACCCCAGCCCCTCCTTCATAGCTTTTTAAAATTTGCTTCCATCAGGTGATGCCTGGACTTACTGCATCAGTAAAAATGAATGGATACAGTTTAATCATCCCTATACTGAAAAACCAAGGTATGAACTATTTAAAAGGTAATTCTTATACTGAATTAGGCCTAGAAATATGCAAGACTGGTAAGAACTGAGGATGTTTTAGCTGTATTTTACCCATTATTCTTATTTTAAAAAATCTTGGTATTTACTAAGGTTTAACATCATACTTCTCAAAGAGGACCAATATTTTTCTTTTGTGGTACTGGAGATTGGACCTAAAGCCATGCACATGCTAGGCAAGTACTCTACCACTGGGTTATATTCCCAGCCCAGGAAAACCAATATTAATGAGTATCAAATGCCTTTCTATCATCTGTGCATGAAGAATAGGGCTGGATATGTATTTCTGCCCTTTCCTTCTGTTAGCAAAAAGTTATTGACACAGTTAAAATTTATAAGCAAGTTGTTTACCTGAGTTGAACTGCACCTAAGTTTGTCATTAAAACAAAAACAAAAGGAACCTGGAGGGGAGAATTTGAAAATCTTAATGTATGGGAAGGTAAAACAAGGACTAGTTACAGAAGCACTGTACAACAGGATCAATCAAATTATCATTGTCAAAAAAAAGCGCCTATTGAACACTGATATTTATCTTGTTAATCTCAAAATGAATTGTTAAGGACAATGATATACTCAGCAATGGAGTTCAAAGCACATTTAGATATATCACCTGCATTTCCCCCCCAATCTTCTAATCCAAGTACAGTTGCCACTAAAATTTTATTTGATTCAAGTGACTTTTCCATAGAATTACCAGGCTTTAAGACTTTTAGCTTCCTGGAGCAGAACTTCAACACCCCTCAAATGTTCTGTGTAAGGCTAACTTATTGCTAACAAAGACCTACAAAACATATCATTGAGCTCAAACCTCTTCACTCCATAAATGAAACAGAGACAAATGATATCTATATAAAATCAACATTGGTTTTTCTAGCTTCTGCTACTTTTCCTTCCTTAAGGTTTTATTTCTCATCATGTTTGGGCTTAACTACCTTAAGATCTCTTAATCTTTTTTTTTTTTTTTAATATTTTTTTAGCTGTAGAGGGACACAATATCTTTATTTTATTTATTTTTATGTGGTACTGAGGATCGAACCCAATACCTCACGCATGCAAGGCAAGCGCTCTACCACTGCGCCACAATCCCAGCCCGATCTCT
This sequence comes from Geosciurus inauris, assembly GCA_004024805.1. Classification (NCBI taxonomy): domain Eukaryota; kingdom Metazoa; phylum Chordata; class Mammalia; order Rodentia; family Sciuridae; genus Geosciurus; species Geosciurus inauris. The sequence goes on along the minus strand of PVHX01010612.1, from coordinate 44,016 downwards.
TAATCTTTATTTCACCAGTTGTACTCTGAGTGTGAATGATCAATTTGGTCTTCTGGGTGACTTCAAATTCAAGTTTCTGTTTTAAATTCAGGCTATGGCATACAGCTTGTGCCAGTGATGAAGGAGAAGTGATTGTTTTTGGTGGGTGCGCCAACAACCTGCTGGTTCATCACAGAGCTGTAAGTATTCCACTTCATATTACTACTGAAACTTAGCTGTGATGCACTTGCTTTCTAATGTATTCATCTCTATTTTTCAGGCACACAGTAATGAAATACTTATATTTTCAGTTCAACCAAAATCTCTTGTACGGTAAGTAACTTTTTCCTTGGCACTTGACACTTTAGTGTTCTTAAAAAAAAAAAAAAAAGGCTTATGGATTATTTAAGAGCAATGATTCTTCATTGATGTAACCAATTCCTATGAAAATCTTTAAAGAGGTTTTTTATTTATTTATTTTAAAATTCAAGATAATGTACTTTAAACAGCAAAGTGAAATTATTTTTCTCTTGTCCACTTTCAGGCTAAGCTTAGAAGCAGTCATTTGCTTTAAAGAAATGTTAGCCAACTCGTGGAACTGCCTTCCAAAACACTTACTTCACAGTGTTAATCAGAGGTTTGGTAGTAACAACACTTCTGGATCTTAAGGCTTCATAGATAATGCCTCAGATCTCCTTGCATGGACAACAATCCTGTAATCATCACAGAGTGGCATCATTTGTATAATTATATGCATTGTTGTAGTTTGCAGCTTTTTAATTTTAATGTGCATGTGAATGGCCTAGAGAACCTATTTTTGTGTCTAAAGTTTACAATAAATGTATTTAACACCAGTAACTTTTCTCTATTAAAGCAAAAAAAGTAATGCTTAGGCTTTTTACCCCAAGGAATGGTTATTATATTTCCTTTTGATAACTTCAGGATACCTATCTATAGAAACATACTAAATAAACTTACCATTATCAAAATGATAGTTTTTTTAAAAAAGAAAACATTGGAATTTTAGGGTTTTTTTTTTTTAAATAGCAAGAATAGTCCGTAATTACATAGTCTAGCATCATAAATAAAGTTTTTTTGCTTTTTCTTTTTTTTAACAATTTCAAATTTTAATAATTTGAAATTTTAATAATTTCAAATGGAAAATTATTCTCAATAGGTCTAAGAATTGTTAGAGGGACCAACAGCTATTCAATATTTTGACCTTAACACTTGGATATAGGGGCTGGGGCAAGTGGTCATGTTGACAATAGGTAATGTATAATTAATTTAAAAGTATGTTTTATAGCTCATAAATGAATGGAAATAATGTATGACTTTATTCTCCATTCTGATAGGAGACAGAAGAAGAAAGCTGAGTCAGGAGTCTTTAGTGGTAAGCCTAAAGTGCACTTCTGATATTTTAGGTTGACACTCTATAACATGCTATTGATAACTACTAGACATGGAAAAGAAAATGGTACAGAACTGAATGGGATTACAAGGAATAAATTAAGATGAAAAAAGAAGATGTGTAAATGCACAGAAATGATCAACACCAGTTTTTTTAGGTTCAGAGTCATGAGAACTAGTACTTTTTACATCTGCTCTACCATATTTTTTGATAAGGTTTTCAAGACACAATCCTCAATGTTTAACCGTCCCCATAATCACAACAAAAAACCCTATGATTGGCCTGTTTCTATATATATATACACACAAATACATATGTATATATATACAGGTGTATATATATGTTAGATGTTATATACAGCAGACTACCAAGTCAGTAGTTTAAGCGACTGAGCCACTTCTCTGTTCAGTTTCTTTACATCATGAAATGAATACTTAATATTAACCTCCCAAATTTCAAGATAATGTAGCAGAATAACTACAGATGTATATAATTAGCATGTCACTTTTCACAAATATTTTAGGAAATCCTATCAGTGTTTCCTCTATATAAAACTGGAAAGAAAAAAAAGAATTAAGTCCTTTTGGCAAATATAGCAAGGCAATATTTAGTTCATTTTTAAATGTGGAAGTCCTGTTACATGGTATTTTCATCTCTGAACTTCCAAAAGGCTATAAAATTGACTCTTCTCAAATATTTTAGGATTTCATTTCAGCTATTTCCTTTTTACATTCAGAAGATTGGGTGCAGACACTTTCACTTTGCCAGGAATGTTTCTTGATAAATCTGTGTCCTAAAAAAAGAAAATTGCTGAATATTTTCACATTCTATATGGCAGCTCATGTTTCTTTCATGACAATTATGAATCCTCTGCTGTCAAAAGAAAGGCATATCCAAAATTCTTTTTTTTTTTTTTTTGGTACTAGAGATTGAACTGAGGGGCACTCGACCACTGAGCCACATCCCCAGCCCTATTTTGTGTTTTATATAGAGACAGGGTCTCGCTGAGTAGCTTAGCACCTCGCAGTTGCTGAGGCTGGCTTTGAACTCACGATTCTCCTGTCTCAGCCTCCCTCAGTGCTGGGATTACAGGCTTGCGCCGCTGCGCCCAGCTCCAAAATTCTTAATGGAAATCACTTTACTTATTTTACTGCTTCAAGTTCCAAGTTAAGACAGCATTTTCTATAAAACAATAGAAAATAACTGCTAACATGTTTAACTATACTACCAATCTCCACAAAGTTTTGAAGGAAAACCTTACCTTCACACTGCGGAATAAGTCTTTTTCTCTTGGTGTTGCTTCTTTGGAATGCATAAAACTATTCAAGGCTGTTTTTGCAGCTGTAAACAGAAAATAAGAATCTGGCTCTGTTCAGTCACTGAACTGTTTAAAATCATAATTTAAAAAAAATATTACCTTTTCCCTTTTTCTGAACTCCAGGAGTAAGTTTCACTTTGTATCTTTAAAAGGAAATTGCATGAGTTACTAAATAGAGATTACAAAACAGCTCATAAAAGTTACTATGTCAACTATTTTGAGTAAAGTAATGGTAACTTACTTATAGTTTGTCATGGTGGTGTAAGGGGCACATATTGGGATGGCAAATAGTATTACATCTTCAGGATGTGGCTGGCCTGTCAAAGAATCAAATAGATTTTCCTAAAAGAGGAAAATAAAAACAATTATAAAAGTAATTTACACCAGCCTTAAGAAAATTAAGGGTTGGGGTATATATAAATCGGGTAGAGAGCACTTGCTTAGTACTCACGAGGCCCTGGGTTCCACCCCACCACCACAAAAACAAAGAATGGGGAAAATTCTAAGTCAATGTCAAATTGAAATCTCAACATATTTTTCTTTTTCTGATACAGCCTAAATCATGACAGCAATACCTAAACTCTGCTTTATAGTTCTAGAGTTGAGTAATGTTTAAATGTTTTATGATGCAAAAATTCTCAGTAATCCCAGTAATGAGAACTGGGATTTTCAAAATATCACACATATACATTATTTAAGAAAGGGAAAAAAACTTATTGGATGTTACCTGAGATGGAGAACTATATTGTGGATTATGATGATGCATGGTAATGACCAGAGCTAGATTTTTTTCCCCTTCTTTGGTACTGGGGATTGAATCCAGGGATGTTTGACTGTTGAGCAACACCCCCCTCACCCGCTAAGTTGTGCAGTCTAGCTTCTAACTTGCAATCATCCTGCTTCAGCCTCCCAAGCAGCTAGGATTACAGGTGTGTGCCTACATCCGGCCACAAACAGATTTAAGTCTGTTGCAGAGAAATAGGACTTCAGCTAGACCAGTGATTCTTTTTCTTTTTTTTTTTTGGTAACTGGGGATTGAACTCAGGGGTACTCAACCACTGAGCCATATCACCAGCCCTATTTTGTGTTTTATGTAGAGACAGAGTCTCACTGAGTTGCTTAGCACCTCAGCGTTGCTGAAGCTGGCTTTGAACTTGCGATTCTCCTTAGACCAGTGATTTTTTTTTTTTTTTGGTACCAGGAATTGAACTCAGAGGTACTTTACTACTTACTGAGCAACATCCTCAGCCCTATTTTGTGTTTTATGTAGAGACAGGGTCTCACTGATTTGCTTGGCGCCTCACTGCTGTTGCTGAGGCTGGCTTTGAACTTGCAATTCTCCTGACTCAGCCTCCCAAAGTGCTGGGATTACAGGTGTGCACCACCATGCCAGGCTAGACCAGTGATTCTTGACCAATAATTTTTGTGCCCCAGAGGACACTGGGCAATGTCAGGAGAGTGTTTGGTTTTCACAATGGGGGGAGGGGAGAAGAAGGAGGAGTGCTACTGGCATGTAGTACTTAAGAGGCCAGTGATGTTACCATTTTATAATACATGATAGACCTGAGGACAAAGAATTATCCATTCCAAACTGTAAACAGTACTAAGTTGAGAAACCCTGGGCTAGAACAGCCTTTTCACCTGTTTTTCAGGAGAAATCCTAGGGATTCTTAGAATTCTCATATGGTGGGTGGGCTGCCTATAAGACTGACCCTATGTATTTAGGCTCAATAGATTAGGACCAAATGGTGAACTGTAATCCATATTTGAGTGATAGCTTTGTGCCACATACTTTTCTAAATGCATCACATATATTCTCAATACAAGTCTCCTTGTAAGTACAATTACTAAACATATCAATAAGGTACAAAGAATGAGGAAGCTGAGGAACAATGTCTATTTCCAAGTTTACACAGTTATATCTAGCAGGCTTGGGACCCAAACCCAGAAAGTTTGAATCAAGATCATGTAGTCTTAAGTTTAAATTAGGTAGAAGTTTTGTATCAAATATTCTGGGATAGGATTATAATAAAAGTGTTGTAATAGGAACCTCAATATAAAAGTCATACCTCAGTTCCCTGTTGATCCAGATCCTGCTCTTCCTGTTCCAAATATATGAAAGTTAAAAGTCAGCAATGAAATTCAAAACCAATAAACCATGTGGAGAAATAGTGAAATAATAATACTGTCACATCTAACCCACAGGGTAGGAGCACCAAGGTTGTATTCTTGAGTGTACCAATACTCCAAAGTGGATTGGTGTATGTGTTTATTTTTCAGAAAACAATGCCATTCAAAGAAAAAAAGGACAATTCTCTGAAGTGGAGAGAGGAAAAAAAACCTTAATAAACAGTACATGTTACAGCTGTGAAAACTGTAGGAACAATTTAAAATGATAATTAAGCTTGGTATATTTGTCAGGGGAAAAGAAAATAGAAAAGTTTGGTGAACAGAAATTTTGTTTTTAATCTCTGTTCAATAGTTTTAAGTTTTTTTGTTTTTTGTTTTGGTACTGGAGATTGAACTCGGGCACTCAACCACTGAGCCACATCCCCAGCCCTATTTTGTGTTTTTTTTTATGTAGAGACAGGGTCTCACTGAGTTGCTTAGCACCTCGCTTTTGCTGAGGCTGGCTTTGAACTCGCGATTCCCCTGTCTCAGCCTCCCTAAGTGCTGGGATTATAGGCTTGCGCCACCGTGCCCAGCTAAGATAAAGTTTTCAAATACTAAGATATACTTAACTTTGTATACTTTGATATGAAAAATCATTCTGGAGATAACCTCAGTCTGTCCAGGCTGCTATAATGAAAGACCTTAGGCTGGAAAACTTACAAAAAGTTCTAGAAGTTCAAGGTCAAGACACCAGAAGATTCAGTGTCTGGTAAGGGCATGCCTCAAAAATGACACCTTGTTGCTGGCTCACATAAGGGCTGTTCCCTTCAACCTTTTTTTAAGGCACTAATCCCATTCCTCGAGTCCTCACCTCTGAATACTATTAAATTGGGTATTTAGTTTACAACATAGAAATTTGGGGGTGGGGAGTTACTGACATTCTGACCATAGTACCCATCCACAAAAGAACATTAATAATTAATATCTCATGAATATATTTGAGTTTAGGATTTACAGAAATGCAGAATATGGTAATGGTGTAAAAATCTGAGACCAAAAATGAGAATTACTAAACAACATTGTTTAGTAGAGGAAAAAAAGAAAATATTGTAATATGAAAATCTCTGTATCTCTTATACTAAGCACACGATTATATGCAAGCTTTAAATAAAAACAATCCCAATCAGGAAAGTAAAAAATTTTGATTCATCCTGCATTTTATACAAATTTATAAAAATAAATGCTCAGAATACCAAGAAGATGTATACATTCATGCAAGATGATATATAAGTTTGGACTTACTGTATCCAGTTGATAAAACAATTAGGCAACTATCTTATCTGGAAAATGTTTTTTTTGGGGGGGTGGGGGTTGCAGTGATGACAGGGATAAAACTCAGACTTTGCACCTCTCAGGCAAGTACTATACCACTGAGATACACCTCCAACCCTGGAAAATGTTAACTTCTCACTGCTTTTGCACCTTAGGACTTGGCCCTTTAACTGTGTGACTACTTTCAACATATATTAAGATAATATAGTATAAAAAAAGTTTTAAAAATTATTTTTCACTCATCTTTAAGATAAGCCGAATTCTTCATCTTTAATTAAGTTCCTATCAGAATAAATCTTCTTCTTAAAACTGATTATTCTCTAATGGTTTATGATAAATTTTTTATCAGTATTGAACACTTACCATTTTTGTGCTTAGACACTGTAATTTTAGTCTTTCAGGTTGCATTTCTAAGATGCCTTTCCATTAGTAAGAGGGGTGCCACTTGTCCTGGTCGGTCACCCTAAGTAAAAAGCAAAAGCCCACGTGTGATAGCCTTACCTTGTCATCATGTGGGTCATCTACAGCTAAGTCTTGTAACTCATGAGTTAAAACCTCAAGGGATGGAGTTTCTTTCTTAATGCTCTCGGAAACCCTTGGTCCACCTCTTGGTTTCTGGGGCTGTTTCTTCACAGGTTCATCCTTTGTTTTTCCTTTCTTCCCCTTCTTCCCTTTTTCTTCTTTGTTTGAACCTGCAGACTTCAATTCATAGAGGAAAATTCCATTAATGTTGTCAATATTATTAATATTGTCAAGATTTTCCCAAAGACAGCAGGGTGTGGTGGCACATGCGTATAATTCCAGTAACTCTGGAGACTGAGGCAGGAGGGTCACAAGTTCAAGGCCAGCCTAGGCAACTTACCAAGACCCTGTCTCAAAACAAAAATTAAAAAAAGGGTTGTAGCTCAGTAGTAGAGTGCCCCTGAGTTCAAATCCCAGTACCACAAAAAATAAAAAATAAAAAGATTTTTAATAAAGATGTTCTGAATGTTTATCACAGGTTAAGCATGGGCTGGGTGTCCACTGAAAAGCAAAAGAAATGTTCTTAAAGTTACTTACCCCCAACAATTTCATAATAAGTTCACGATCTTCTTCATCCTGGTCTTTGTATTTTTCCTTCATTTTTTTCATTTTACTCTACAAAAATTCAGCAGTAAAAATGGTCAACAAATATTTATAAAGAAAAGGTCCCTTTTAAATCTCTGTCAAAATGCTTATTGAGTTGGGGATGTAGCTAAGTGGTAGAGTATTTGCCTAGTATGCAAGGCCCTAAGTCCCTAGTACCACCAAATACACACACACACACACACACACACACACACACACAGCAAAGAACTTACTGAACAAAGCATCATCATAAACAATATGGCAGATACAGAGAAGGATAAAGCCATAGTTCTCATACTCAAGGAATTTGCCATATGGAGAAAGAAGATATACATAGAAATAAGAATAAATTAACATTTGCCGGGCATGGTGGTACATGTTTTGTAATCCCAGCACTTTGGAAGGCTGAGACGGGAGGATCGCGAGTTCAAAGACAGACTCAGCTAAGGTGAGGTGCTAAGTAACTTAGTGAGACCCTGTCTCTAAATAAAAAACACAAAAATAGGGCTGGGGATGTGGCTCAGTGGTCAAATATCCCTGAGTTCAATCCATGGTACCAAAAGTAATAATAATAATGAATTAACATTTAAAATATTGTAAAGTCTAAATAGATTTTTCTGAGATAATTTTTAAAAAGGAGACATTTGCAGCATCAGCAAAAATTGTGGGGAATAAAGCAAAACTGAAAGTTTTTTTAAAAAGAAGTAAATTTTACAGTATCTGCGAATAAAGGAAAAGATCAGAGAGTAGTAACAGCAGTCATTATGTATAGTTAGAACCATGGTACACATAGAGAAAGAGCAGGAAATCAGCTAATGTAGGGTAGGCATTTACCAGTGATTTATTTTTAAGGCAATGGGGACTGAACCCAGGGCTCTGGGCATGGCAAGCAAATGTTCTACCATTAATCTACAACATCCCCAGCCCTGAGTTAATTTTTAAAAAGATACAGTAACATAGTAGCACAAAATCTTTTTAATACTGCTACGGCATTTTAGAAAGCATATTCTATATCGATTTTTTTATTCATTATTTCCATTTTAAAATAAATAATCAAAATCACATTGATAACTGAAAAAGAAACTCAATAAAGATCAGCTCTGGGGCTGGGGGTATAGCTCAGTGGTTGAGCACTTGCCTAGCATGCAGGAGACCTTGGATCAAATCCCTAGCACAACTCCTCTTCTACATAAACAGAGCTTCTGAGGAGATGCTGGAGTTTTCTTTGTTCCCTAAACACTCTTCCCAGCTAACCATCAAAGGAGGTCATACAGGACCTTTTTCTTTTTTTGCCTATCTTCTGTTTCATTTGAACTTTAAAAAAAGTAAGAGGAAGGAATCTCACAACTTCATTTGTGACCCATATTGTACCAAACAGATCACTAGCAAAAGTTTATTACCTTTTGTCCTCGTTTCATTGGTTGTATAGCTGCAACATTTCTGTTTGTGTTCTGTTGAGTTTCAATGTGTACAGAACTTTCTTTGTCCTTTCCCTCTATTGTTTCTAAATCCCCTGAGTCACTTAGAAGTTTTTTCTTCTTCATTTCCCTAAATACAAATGAAGTGAAAAAAGCAAATTCTTAGAACTTCAAATTCTAAGAATTTGCCCTAAAAAATATTCAAAGGAGAACATGTACAATATATAAAAGATCATGGTTTCTGCTTTACCTGATAATCACCAAAGTATAGTACACATACAAAGAGGCTCAAAGAATCACATAGGAAAGAGCTGAAATTTTTCATCTGTAATGGATTAATCATTCTTCCTGTCATCCAGGCTCAACATTCTGTCACCTTTGACTTATCCTTCATCTACACGCACTCACTCACTCCAGTGAAAATCTTGGGCGTATGACTGTGGCTCAGTGGTAGAGTGTTTGCCTAGCTTGTGTGAAGCACTGGGTTCGATTTTGAGCATCACATAAAAATAAATAAATCAAGGTAATGTGTCCACCTACAACCCCCCAAAAAGAAAACCTTGCTGGCCAGGTACTGGGATTTGTAGTCTTTGTATCCAAATGGCCTTGGCAGATCTTAAGCATTCAATAAACATGTTAATTAGCTGTTGAATAAAGAAACAGATACAAAAATAAACATATTAAGGATAAAGCAAATATTCCATTACTATATTTTTCTTCAGACTTCCAGTCTAGGGCCTCATCAATTCCCAAACTTCCTTCACTATATTCCCTGTAATCTTATATTCCCTGAACTTCTATATTAATCTTCTTTAATTGTTTACCTATGTCACATTCCCATTCAAAATCCTGCAAAGGTTATCTTCATATTACTTCCACTTTTGGCCCAAATTCACCTCTTCAGTCTTAACATTATCAGTTCACTAACATGAACTTTGCCTTCCTTACACCTCAGTCTATCATTCATGTTCCCAAAACAACATATGTATTACTTCCAAATCCCTCTCTCCTTCATTAATGCTAATTTTCCTTGGAGTCTCTCTCTTATCTTTATATATTTAATGGCTACTATATCTTCGAGGTGTTTTCTGATGGTATTTCCTAAAACATCTAAACTCAAAAGCAATCTCTCTCTTCTACTATATCACTTTCAGACAATACAATGTATCAATGAGTATTTCCTGAATGGAGGACTCAAAAATTTCTTGAAGGCATGAACTTGTTATTTAAACCTCTTTGTATATTCAGTATAAGCAGAGAAGAGGACCATGTATTGAGATGGCTTTGAACTCACAATTTTCTAGTCTCAGCCTTGCAAAGTGCTGGGATTACAGGCGTGTGCCACCGTGCCTGGCTCTGAGGGTTCTTTTTTTTTTTTAAACATTTATTTTTTAGTTGTAGGCGGACAGAATACAGAATATCTTTATTTTATTTTTATATGGTGCTGAGGATCGAACCCAGTGCCTCACGCGTGCTAGGCGAGCACGCTACCACTGTGCCATAATCCCAGCCCCTCTGAGGGTTCTTTATAATTGTTTTTAATGGTTATCTTTCTAAAACGAAAGGTTTTATTATCTATTCCATTCTTCCTAGAATACTTTGTCTTTCCCATCCTGTAGGAGTTGTTCCCTTCCTCTGCCTTTCTCTGTGCCTCGACACCTGCTATTTAGAAAAAAAAAAAAAGGCTTAAATTTTTTCCTAATTAGTTTCAAGAATTTCTATTTATTCCAATCAATATTATCCTAGAACCAGCCTGTCTACTTATTACCCAACAATCATCCTTATTTATGTTTATATAATAAAAGGTCCCCCCCTTTTTTTTTTGACTTTTTCAGTATTGGAGATTGAACCCAGGCTTAGCACATGCTAAGCAAGTGCTCTTCCACTAAATTACATACCCAGTCCAAAAAGCCAATCTTATTACTTGATCTCATTTACAATGATAAATTAGGGGCCTAAACCTGAAAAACATATTAGAGTTGAATATCTAAAACTAAAGACTTGTACTTATCTTGGTAATTTTAATAAAGTAAGCCTTTAAAATAGTCAAGTATTCTATGGTAGCTAAACTGTCATTTAAAAAAATACAAAAAGCCAGGCAGAGTGGGGGCACCCCTACAATCCCCACTACTAAGGAGACTAAGGCAACAAGATCACACGTTTTAGGGCAGCCTGGGTAACTTAACAAGACCCTGTCTCAAAATGAATTTTTTTCAAAAGGCTATAGCTATAGTTCAGATCACTTGCCTAGTATTTGCAAGGTCCTAGTTTGAACTCTAGCACTTACTAAATAAATGCCTTTCAGTTAGACAATACAAATATATTTACCTTCTTTCCTTGGCTGATAAATGTCTCCGGCTCTGCAATTTACTGTCACTCTATTAAAATGAGAACAAAAAGAAAGAAAGAAAATTCCACAATAGTATCACTGAATTTTCCAAAATGTAAAATTAAAAAGAAAACATTCATTGAGAAAAATGTAATTTTTTTGATAAAATCTTAAAAATAGCTTACTGAATTAGAAGATTCTTCTTTTGAAGCCAATTTCTGAAGGGACCTACGAAAACAGAGTATAAACAAAGAAAACACTCATTTACAAGGCCTCAAAATATTCCTATATCATACTCTAAATGATATTTATTTTTGTATTTATTTTTTAGTGCATTATAACTATACATATGGAGTTCATTTTGCTCTTAATTACTTATAATCCTACCAGTACAATCAAATCATTCCTATCTCCACATTTTTTCACCAAGATGAAGCTTACATGTAAGTAACTTGTCCAAAGGCACATCCTAAGACTCAATTTTGATCGTCCGACTCCTAAGCCATTATTTATCACCCCAATAAAAACACCTTTTTAAAACTACACATTGTTCACTTGGTGATCAATAAGACATTAATGACTAAAACTCCTCTTTTTTTGAATGGATTTGCCTTTATTATGTTACTAGCTTTTAGAATCATTTGTTTCTATTCTGAACTACTTTGGTCACTTTTATATTAATGTATTTTTCTACCCTGGTCATGGGAATTTCTTTAGAGAAATTAAATGTGGAAAAAAGTAAGAACAATAGCATTGAATAATAGTACAACAAAGGGTGGAAGTACTGAAGTCAATCTTGGTATTGTCTTTGTAAGGATTAATTTGTCATCGTTCTCAGCTTACAAAATAAAACTTAAATGCTGTCTTTTTAATTACCTTTGGGATTGAAGGTGGGACAAGTCAATAGTAGTATCAGGATACTCTAATGTCTCTTCATCCTTCATTTCACTGATAGGCTCCTGATCTTTTACAACCACTTCAGATTCTCCTTCATCTTCAGAGCTTTCTTCCTGAATTAGTTCTTCATTTAATTCATCGCCACCACTATGAACCGTAATATCCTCTTGGTCAACCTGAGTCACAAGTTCTACTTCTACAGTAGGTTCATGTAATTCCTCTTTATCTTCTTCACTGCTGCTGTCACCTCCATCTATAAAATAACCGTAAGGAAAGTCAATGTAGACTACTAACAAGTCTGATTTTCTTGAAAACTTCATATGAATAATTCTACTCACTCCCCGTTGTCTCAAAAGATCACTAGAGAAATGCCTGATCATTCCCATAAGGCACCACACTTAGACAAAAGGATAATCTGTATAATGAATAAGCTGGAATAAGTAATCTCTAGGAATCTTTTACTACAGTAGATTTTTATGGACATTGCTACAATGAAAATTGTAATCTGCCTTTCTTGGGTATTTCCAAAAAGTAATACAAAATCAAAATCAAAATAAAACATAAAAATCAAAAACATAAAATGAAAAATCAGTTGTATAAATTCTGTAGCTTTTATAATTTGCAGATGAACACTGAATAATACAAGTTATATAACTGGCACATAGCAGGTGTGCTGTCTAATAGTAGGGTCCAGCTGCCCCACCTGTAAAATGAGATGCCACTACCCGTCTGTCATGGATGGCCATGAAAATTACATAAAAATTAAATAAATAAGCTGGGCATGGTGGCTCATGCCTGTAATCACAGTGGCTTAGGAGGTTGAGGCAGGAGGATTGAGAGTCCAAAGCCAGTCTCAGCAACTTAGCAAGGCCCTAAGCAACTCAGTGAGACCCTGTCCCTAATAAAATATAAAAAAAAAAAGGCTAGGAATGTGGCTCAGTGGATAAGGACCCCTGGGTTCAATCCCAGGTCCCCCTATCCCCCCAAAATCAAATAAACATAAAACACTTTATTTAGTGCCAGGGAAATGGTGACCATCAATCAATAGAATCTGATAGCACAACAGTTATAAATCAAACAATACAATATCACTCCTATAAATGATCAACTCTAGGAAAAAGTATAACTGCAAATGTAGTTTAGAGAACAATTTTCCCTAGATCTCTTAAGACAAATTTATTCCAGCAACTATAATTGCTGTGTGCTTGAAACATATAAAATCAACTCAAATTCTCATAAGAAATTGTACTTGTTATAAATTCATCTCTCTACACCTTCCTTTCCTTTTCTGTAGTACTGGAGATTGAACCTAGAGGTGCTCTACCATGGAGTTACACTCTTGGCCCTTTTAATTTTTTATTTTCAGACAGCGTCTTGCTAAGTTGCCAAGACTGGCCTTGAAATTTGTGATCCTCCTGCTTCAGCTTCTCCAGTATCTAGGATTACAGACATGTTGCCAACATGCCAAGGTACTTTGCTATCGTTTCTAATTTCTAAACCCCGATGTAAGTGATAATTCATAAATATCTGAGTCTATTTTCGTTAAACAAATTTATACATTATCCATTAAACACTGAAGTTTTATTATATAAACATACATTATGTAAGTTATGGATACAATTAAATACTTTTCAACACACTAAAATAACTATACTTAACATATCCAAAACCATAATTCATTTAAACTGATAGCTGGTATTTTTAGGATTCTTTGAAATTTTATTAAATTTTATTAAATTAAATCCCCAAAGAGACAATCATTTACTTAAGAATTTAGAAGTAAAACTAGAAAATAAAAAACATCATAAGCTAATTTATTAAAATGTCTGAACTACCTAGTTGTTCCATTTCTTCTGAGATGAGTTCACTTGTGCAACTTGCCAGTGTCTCCATGTCTTCATCCTGCATTCTGACTTTTCGTTCACCCCGATGTCTCCAAACACAAGACTCATCTACCTATAGAAATAGTTCTTTTTCATTTATGAAACTTTAGGTAAGATTTATGGGGAAAAAAAAAAGTTGAAGAGTACCTTAAAGAGGAAGCTAAACCCCATCATTAGATATGAGGGAGGAAGGAAGTTCTTTTTCCCTATAAAAGATAATATACATTGATGTTTTTAAAAAATCAGTTTTCTCCATTTTTTTTCCTGCAAAATACCTGACACCATATCCATTTTGTCTCTTACTCTGACATAGAGAACATTACTCATTTATAGAATCTAGCATTAGGTAGAGTAACAATAATTAAGAAAAAATATGCATGCTTGTTCTTACGTTTTAGGTCAGACCATGAATAATCTATTTTATAAAAATAAAAGAGATGACATGACAAGGCAAAAATTTGCTTATTTCATAACAGACTTCACATGTGACACAGAGTTATTAATTTCTGTTCTGAGAATATTTACAGATGATCCTCAAACCTGCCTCCATAATCTACTGGCAAGTTAGGGACATTTTCCATGTCAAGCCATTACCTCTTATCATAAAGCTTCCAGTTGTCAAATATTCTCCAGTTGGTGCTGTTTTAGACACCTAAGAAACACAATAATGTTACACTCTTAAGAAACAGGTTTTTTTCTATTCAAGAAGTGAAGTACTCATATTCAAGTAAGCAACACTATCAAATTCATAATTTAGCAAAAATTCTCAACACTGAAGGAATGAACTTCCTTTCAATGATAGATAACACTTATGGCAACAGCAAGACAGAAGGATCTATTACATCAATATTTTCAAATGCTCTGGACAAGATCTGCTCCTTTTTTTTTTTTGTACCAAGGATTGAACTCAGGGGTACTTAAGCACTGAGCCACATCCCAGCCCTATCTTGTATTTTATTTGGAGACAGATGCTCACTGAGTTGCTTATCCCCCTCATTGTTACTGAGGCTGTCTTTTTTTTTTTTTTGAACGCTTCACAAATTTGTGTGTCATCCTTGTGCAGGGGCCATGCTAATCTTCTCTGTATCGTTCCAATTTTTAGTATATGTGCTGCCAAAGCAAGCACCTGAGGCTGTCCTTGAGCTCACAATCCTCCTATCTCAGCCTACCAAGCTGCTGAGATTACAGGCGTGCACCACTGTACCTGGCAAGATCCACTCCTTTCTTCTATCATGAGATACAATGAGAAAAGGACAGTTTAATAAGCTTATTACAAAATACTAAAATAAATCTATATTTATTAAGTAAAATCCTTTCCTGAGGCTGGACATGGTGGCATACACATGTAATCCCAGCTACATAGGAAGCTGAGGCAGGAGGATCACCAAGTTTGAGACCAGCCTAGGAAACTTAATAAGACCGTGTCTCAAAATAAAAAAATAGAAAGGGTTGGGGGTATAGCTCAGTGTTAGAGGGCCCTTGGGTTCAATCCTTAGTTTAAAAAAAAACAACAAAAAAAAACTAAAAATATCTCCTTGTACAAGAATTCAAACTACTTTTACAACAGTATTGTGGCAGAATATATAATCCCTCAAGTATTATTAATTTCCTAAAAACATTAGTATTACAAAATAGCATATAGTAATAAATATAAATAGATAATAGAATGAAAATAATTATAAAGGATGATAATGCAAATGAATTCTATCCTACAACACAGCTTTAGGATCTTGTAAAAGTACATCATTATCAATCATAATTCTTGGAAATGAAATCAATAGTAATGTGAAGTCAAATATGGAATGAAGTATCATCAAATAACAGCATTAATCATAAAAAAGGGCAGTTACTAAAACCAAGTGAACTAAAAACAAACAAACAAAAAATCCAATAGAAAATATCTGTTTTTCTCAAAAGGCAGAAGAAGATTTCAACGAAGATGAACAGGAGAAAGACCTTCTAGGCCAGTATATTAGTCGTAACTGATATTCCATTATGTTATATGTGGGATAACATATATCCCATACAACTGCATAGATCACTCTCCATTTAGATCTTTGTTCAAATCTTACCTTCCCAGAAAGGGATCTTTGATACTTTATAGTGATAAGTAGTCACTATTACTCTCTATCTCACTATATGCCTTAAATTTTTATCTTAATAGTACTTTTTACCTGATATGTATTTTTTTCCACCTACATGAAAGATCTATCAAGGAAGAAGTAAATCAAGTCGTTTGCCTGCCTTATTTACTTTCATACCTTCAAAATTTGGCACACAGTATAGCTCTTAATAAAGAAAAAAGGACTATGGCCCTTATTACCTGATGATGGTACACCCACCAAGCACTAGTGATAACTCGTGCATCCCAAGCAGCACTGTAGCAAAGTGCCATTGTGCCAGCTTCAGTTAATGTCCGTGGAGGGATGGGTTCTCCTATAAAAACGATGCCACATTTCAATACCCAAGTACAGACTTTCTACAAAGCAAGATACAGCATAACCTGTTTAATTATCTTATCTTAAAATACTAACATTATGCTTTATTTCAAGATTTTAAAAAAATTACTGAAATATATTTGCATAGAAGGCTTTTGAAAGACCTATGCACAAAAACAAGTCACCAAGAAATATTCTTTCAATTATATCAATGATTTTAACTTCATTCCATAAAGTATAATTTTAAAAAATCTCAAGTTTGAAGACTTTTAGAAATACTATCTTTTAGTTAGATTTCAAATATTCAACTGGGGTATAATTCATATATCATAAAATTCACCTTTTATAGTGTGCAATCTGATCAACGGTTTTTAGTGTATTTATAAAGCAGTGTGACCATTATTACCATTATCTAACTCCAGAACACTTTCATCCTTCCTCAAAAGAAATCTTGCATCCATTAGCAGCCATTTTTCATTTTCCCTCCTATATGCAGCCCCTGGGAATCACTAACTTTGTCCCTACAGAATTGCCTGTTTTGAGCAGCATTTCACATAAATTGAACTATATGTAGCTTTTTGTATTTGGTTTCTTTCATTGAGCACGTTTTCAAGGTTCATCCATGTTAGCCCAGCACGGTGGCTCACGCTTGTAATCCCAGCAACTTGGGAGGCCGAGGGAGGAGGATCACAACTTCCAGGCCAGCCTATGCAACTTAATGAGACTGTGAGACCCTATCTCAAAATAAAAGGGTTGGGGATGCAGGTTCATTCCCCAGTAACGAAAAAAAAAAAAGTTCATGTTACAGCACATATATTTCCAATATTCCACTGTATGTATACACCACATTTTGTCTATCCACCAATTAATGAACATGGGTTGCTTCCATTTTCTTGGTTATAAATAATGCCACTATGAATATTTGTAAATAAGTTTTAAATATACACACGGTTTCAATTATCTTGGATATATATACCTAGGAATTATTGGGTCACAACTATGTTTAACTTTTCAAAGAACTGCCAAATCATTTTCCACAGCAGCTGTGCATCATGTTCTAGTCCCACCAATAGTGTATAGGGTTCTAATCTCTTCACATTCTAACCAATATTTGTCCATTTTTTCATGATAACCATCCTAGTGAATGCGGATTGGCAGTTTATTGTGGGTTTGATTTGCATTTCCTCATCTTTTCATGTATTTCTTGGCCGTTTGTCTACCTTCAAAGAAATGTCTGTCCAAATCCTTTGCTTTTTTTTTCATACCAAGGATGGAACCCAGGGGTGCTTAGCCACTGAGGCACATCTCCATTTTTTATTTTTATCTTGAGAACAGGGCTTTGCTAAGTTGCCGAGACTGGCTTTGAACTTGTCATCCTCCTGTCTCAGCCTCCCTAGCTGTTGGGATCACAGGCGTGAGCCCACGATCAACCTTTGCTCATTTTTAAATTGGGTGATTTTCCTTTTATTCTGTTGAGTTTTATGTGTTCTTTGAATATCTGTCTCTATTAAATGATCTGCAAATATTTCTACTATTCTGTGGGTGTCTTTGATTTTCTTAATAGCATACTTTGAAATAAGGTTTTTAATTTTGCTAAGGTGCAACTTACCTGGTTTTCTTTGGTTGCTTATGGTTTTGGTATCACATCTAAGAAATGACTGCATGATTCAAGACTGTGAAGATTTATACCTTCTTTTCTTTTAATAGTCTTATAGTTACAGCTCTTAAGTTTAAATCTTGAATGCACTTTGAGTTAATTTTTGTAAATGGTGTGAAGAAAGGGTCCAACTTCATTCTTTTATATGTGGATATCTAGTTTACCCAGCACCACTGTTAAAATTGCTACGTGAAAAGACAGGCCACAGACTGGAAGAAAATATTTGCAAAAGATATACAGCAGATGAAAAACTATTACCCAACGTTTGTTAGACAAAGAATTCTTAGACCTTAACAATAAGAACACAGTTCAAAAGTCAGGCATGGTGGTGCATACATGCCTGTAATCCCAACAACTTGGGAGGCTAAGGTAGGATGATCTCAAGTTCAAGTCCAGTGCTGGCAACTTAGTGAGATTGTCTCAAAAGAAAAAAAAAAAAGGCTGAGGATGTAGCTCAGTGGTAAAGCACCCATGGGTTCATTCTGTAGTTACTATTAAAAAAAAAAAAAAAGAAAAGAAAGAGTCCAAAGACCTCAACCAAAGAAAATATATAGATACACATATGAAAAGATGCTCCATATTATATGTCATCAGGAAAATGCAAATTAAAATGAGATACCACCATATACCTATTTGAGTGGCCAAATCCAGAACGATGACAACACCAAAGGCTATCAGGGATGTGGAGCACCAAGAACTCTCATTCATTATCACTGGAAGTCAAAAAGGGTACAGCCACTTGAAGAGTTTGGTGGTTTCTCACAAAACTAAATATACTCTTACCATACAACTCAGCAACTTTGCTTCTTGGTATTTTCCCAAATGAAAATGCATATCTATATTTAAACCTGCATCTGGATGTTTATAGCAGCATTATTCATAATTGCCAAAACTTAGCCTTTGGTAGGTGACTAGATAAATAAACTCTGATAAATTCCAACAATGGAATATCATTCAGTACTAAAAAGAAATGAGCTATCAAGTCATGATGCAACTTGGAGGAAACTTTAATGCATGCTACTAAGGAAGAAGCCAATCTGAAAAGGCTATGTACTGTAAAGCTTACAACCATGATACAACATCCTGGAAAAAGCAAACTTCGAAGAGAGCATAAAGATCAGTGCTTGTAGCTGGGCATGGTGGCACACCTAAAACTCCACTAAAAATCAACTCTATTAAAATTTAAAAGGAGAGATAAACGGTATTTTATCTCCAAAGAACGATCACAGCACCCTTGATGAAAATCAACTGATCATCAACTGCAGGGTTTACTTCTGCAAACTCAATTCTACTTGTTGATCTCCTTATGCCAACACCATACTGCCCCAATAACTGAAGTGTGAGGCCTCCAAATTTTCAAGAATGCTTGGCTAAACTGGATTCCTTGCATTTCCATATGAATTTTAGGAACAGCTGTTAAAAAAGAAAAAGGCAGCTAGAATTTTGAGATTATATTGAGCCTATGAATTACTATGGGTAATAATGATGTCAGGACTTCCAGACCATACACACACATTTACCAACAGTCCTCCCTTACACAGGGCGGGGGTATATGTTCCAAAACGTTCCTCAGAAGTTTGAAATCACTGATAGTACTGAACCGTTTATATACTGGTTTTTCCCTCCATGCATACATACCTATCATAAAGTCTGATTTATAAATTAAGCACAGTAAGAGATTAATAACAATAGTAAAATAGAACAATTATAACTACCTATATACTGTAATAAATGTTACTTAAAACTTATGGTTATATCTGGGACTTTCCATTTACTATTGTCAAGTTGTAGCTGATTATGAAACCATGGGAAGCAAAACCATGGATAAAGGAAGACTACTATATTGCAGCCTTTTTTACTTCCTTTCAATAATGTTTTATAGGTTTTGTTCTATAATTCATATATGTAAATATATACATGTACATAGGTAAATTTCATTCCTGAGTATTTTATTCTTTTTAATGCTACTATAAATATTTAATTTCCTTTTCAGATTATTCATTTTTAGTAGTACAGAACAGAAATACAACTGATATTTGTATACTTATTAGGTGTGGTCAGTGCTAAACTTATTAGTTCTGATAATTTTGGGGGAACTTCTGAAGAGTTTTTTTTTAAAATAAATAAAATTGGATCATCTGTAAATAAGTAATTTTAACTCTTCTTTACCAATTTGAGTATTTTAAATTTCTTTTTACTGCCTAAAGATGTAAACAGAACTTTTATTACAATGTTGAATGGAAATGGAAAGAACAGATATGCTTGTCTTTTCTTAAAGTCTTAAAAGGGAAAGCATTCAGTCTTTCACTATTAGGACTGTCAGTTGGGAGTTTTGCATAAATGATTTTTTACCAAGTTGAGGAGTTTCTGTTCTATTCCTAGTTTTTTGACTGTTTTCATTACAAATGGGTGTTGGATTTTGCCAAATGGTTTTTCTGCATCAATTGCATTCTTAGAATAAGCACACAGTATACAATCCTTTTAAGATGATACTAGATTATGTTTGCTAATATCCCATCAAAGATATGCATCTATATCTTTGATGCATCAAATATTGATTGGTCTATTGTTCTCCTGTGATGGCTTTTTCTGCTTTTGTTATCAGGGTAATAATACCAACCTGATAGAGTTAATTAGGAAGTATTTCTGTCTCCTCTAATTTTTTGGAAGAGTTTGTGAAGGACTGGTATTTAACCTTTTTTAAAAGTTTGTATAATTCACCAATGAAGACATCTGGGAGCTGGGAGTGGTGGCGCAAGCCTGTAATCCCAACACTTAGGGAGGCTGAGACAGGAGAATCGTGAGTTCAAAGCCAGCCTCAGCAATGGCGAGGTGCTAAGCAACTCAGTGAGACCCTGTCTCTACATAAAACACAAAATAGGGCTGGGGATGTGGCTCAGTGGTCCAGTGCCCCTGAGTTCAATCCCTGGTACCAAAAAAAAAAAAAAAAAAAGACATCTGGGCCTAGGATCCCCCCACCCTAGCACTTTATTATTAACTCATTATCTTTACTTGTTAAGAGTTTTTTTCCCAATTTTGTAGTTCTTGATTTAGTTTTAGTAGTATGGTAGTTTGTACAGTTTTGAGAAATTTGTCCATTTCATCTAGGTTATCTAACTTGTTGACATACAATTGTTCTTAACATTCCCTTATAATCCTTTTGATTTCTATAAAGTCATTAGTATATACCTTCTTTCATTCCTAATTTTTAAAGAATTTGAGTTTCATATCTTATTTTCATGGTTAAAGGTTCATTGATTTTTTTCAAAAACAATTGTTTTATTGATTTTCTTTATTGTTTTTCTGTTTGTTTCAATTATTCCTACTCAAATCTTTATTATTTCCTTCCTTCTCTAGTTTTGGTTGTTTTTCTGACAAAGCATAAAGTCACTAATCTGAATTCTTCCCCTTTTTTTAGCATATGCATGTACAGCTATAAATTTTCCTCTAAATAATCTCATTAATTTTCACATATTTTTTTCATTTCATTCATCTCAAAGTGTTTTCTGCTACCCTTTGTGACTTCCTCTTTGACCAAATATTTATGTATAAGTATGTTGTTTAATTTCTATATATTTGTGAATTTTTCAAATTTTCTACAACTGGTTTCTAACTTCATCCCATTTAGTCAGAAAAATTGTGAATAATTTCAACTGTCTTAAATCTATTGAGACTTATTTTACAGATTATCAAACGGTTTATCCCAAAGAATGTTCCATGTGCATTTGAGAAAAATGAATATTCTATTGTTAGATCGAATATTCTAGAGATATCTGTTGAGTTTAATTAGTTGATAGTGCTATTCAAGACTACTAGTTCCTTGTTAATCTTGTATCTAATTGACTAAAAGCTGGGTGTTGAAGTCTCCAAATATGATTGTAGATCTGCCTATTTTTTCCTTTAATACGGTCTGGCTTTGCTTCATGTAATTTATAAGGCTATATTGCTAGACGCATTTATGCTTATAATTGTTTTATCTTCTTTTTTTTTAAAAATATTTATTTTTTTTAGTTGTAGGTGGACAGAATATCTTTATTTTATTTTTATGTGGTGCTGAGGATCGAACCCAGTGCCTTACGCGTGCTAGGCGAGCACGCTACCACTGCGCCATAACCCCAGCCCCTGTTTTATCTTCTTAATGGGATACCCTTTTATCATTATATCCTTCTTTATTAAATCTTATAGTTACACAAAAAATATTTTAGGGAAAGGAATTAAATTTTGAATAACAAATACATTATTACCTGTTGGATTCTTAATTACACAGCTAGTAGCTCCATGAAGATCAGCATGTACATAGATGTCTCCTTAAAAAAAGACAAATAAGAAATGATACTTTAAGTCCTATTTCTTTTTTCCTTTTCTTTCTTTTTTTTGTGAAACAGGATCTATTACCCATCCTGATCTCAAGTAACTGGGCTCAAGCAATCTTCCTGCCTCAGCTTCCCAAGTAGCTATAACCACATATGATACTGCACCTGGTTTTAACTCCTATTTCTAAATGTGAAAAAGTTACAAACTTTAATCATGAAAAATTAAACTTTTAAAAATACCAGTACAACTGACATTGGAGGATTAAAAACTATTTTATAACTGCCGTAGGAGATCAAAAGTCCAACACCACAGATTAGGTCAGCAGCACTACTCTAGGAATATCCACTTAAGATGAGAATTAAGTGGCAAAGCACATCTTCAACAAACAAACTGTAAAGCATCAGACAAAAGAGTACATGATGAAAATCAGTGCCTAACATTGAGATAAGTGATCCAGTCATTTGAGAATTTTTTAGAATTTTAACCTTACATACCTGGTGTTAAATATCTTTTCACAATTATTTCGTTCTGTTGCTGATCTCGTCCACCTATAATTAGATAGTTTTCTGAGCTAATGAACCACAGAAATTTCTCAAACCTACCAAATGGAAAGAAAACAAAGTTAATATTTTTTCTTCATAGCTGTCTATATTTTTTTTAACAACAACAACAAAAAAAAAACCAGGAAATAATCCTGACTATGTAGGTTAAGACATCTTGATGATTTGATTATTTTAAAAATATCAAGCTGAATTTCACTAAAAATCTGAAATCTAAGATATTCTTAAGACAGTCTTAGAAGAAATTCTATGTTTAAAAAAAGGTGTCTCCTTACTCCGTATATACAGCCTTCTTAAAAAGTCAAAGGTAACTTTTAACAATGAATTACACAAACCAAAGTATAAGATGTCAAATGGTCCTTAGGTTTAGCTTTCTTTCAGTGGGGCACTGAATATACTTGGACCATTGTTAGAAAAAGCTGTATTCCAGCTCTATCCTCAATTAATATTGCCAGGATATCCTTAACACTTTTTTAATACAAAAGGCCAAACATTGACTTCAGAAGGGCAAAACTGCAACTTTTCTCAAGAGACAAAGTAACTGGTGCTTTTGCAATTGGTATTTGCTATCAGGACAAAAAGTATATATTTCTAAGACACTTAGAAAATGAAAGATAATATAGATGAACATAAATTTTGCTATATTATACATGATAAGAAATAATCTATAATGTAATCTATAATTTTTAAGGCTTTTGGTTAAAGATAAAAGACTACACACAGGCATTAAACTAAACTCCCTCATATCCTCTGCAAAATATAAACAAGAAAAGGATCTCATTACTGTTTTCTACTCTGAGTCATGGCTCAAAAATTTAGTAAGTATATAAAGAAGTATAGTGAGAGATTCTGTATCCCTCCAGTCCCTGTCATCACTATCCAACAAGGAGCCATTGTAATTAGCTTCCTGCATGTTCCTCTCCAGTTTATCTTTATGCATACAAAGGTTAATACATCTGTTCTAACCTTCTCATTTTTTTGTAGTACACTGTGGTCTGCATGTTACTTTTGCGCTTAAAAATATATTTTCACCTTTGCTAAATGTATGTACTATACTTATTTTACCACTCCTCTATTGATGGTAAGGGATTTGTAAAAAGATGAAAGAACACAAGGACAGAGAATGGGGGAAATAAATCAAGAATATATTTTATAATCATCCACATAAAAAATATGTAACTAATAAGCCAATAAAAAATAGCCAGTCTAAAGAGGGTAATAAAGAGGACAAAAAAGAATATAGAACAAGTGGGACTGGGAATATAGCTCAGTGTCTTGAGTGGTTGCCTAGCATGTGTGAGGCCCTGGATTCAATCCTTAACTGGGGATCAGGGGTGGGGGACAAGAAGGACAAACAGTAAACAAGCAAATTGAAATCCAAGGATAACAGAGAATATATAAAAAGTAAATGTGTTGAATGCCCCCCAAAAAGGCAAAGACTATCAGAATGGAAAACAATGACAACAGTGTGGATATATATCTACATATACATCCATATCACACATACATCCATATATATGTGTGTATACACCCACACATATACAGAGATTCATGTTTCTTAAAAATATAAGGATATGAAAAGGCTGATAAAAAATGACAGAAAAAGATATATCATTCAAAAACTAACGAAAAAGAAAGCTGATTTAGTCATAACACCTGACAAAGAGTTAAATAATAGTTAAAATTAGGACATTTCATTAAAGTTGATAATAGGGTGTATTCATCAGGAAGATATAACAGTTCTAGATATTTATCACTTAATTACATAGCCTCATATAAAGCAAAAACTTGAAGAAGTAAAAGATGACACTGACAAATCTGAAATATTTCTAAGTTCTTAAGCAGAACAGTACAAGCTGTTTGCCAATCTCTTCAAACTTCAACGTCTCAGAAAACTTTATATGCTTAGCAAAACTAGATAATCTGATAGTCCTTATATCACTAAGAATTTGAATCCATAATGAAAAACTTTCCTATGAAGAAAATTCTAGAGCTGGGTGCGGTGGCGCAAGCCTGTAATCCCAGCACTTAGGGAGGCTGAGACAGGAGAATCACGAGTTCAAAGCCAGCCTCAGCAACGGCGAGGCGTTAAGCAACTCTACATAAAACACAAAATAGGGCTGGGGATGTGGCTCAGTGGTTGAGTGACCCTGAGTTCAAACTCCAGTACCAAAAAGAAAAAAGAAAACTCTAGGAATACTGAGTTTGGAAAAAAAAAAAGAAAACTCTAGGAATATTGAGCTTCACAGGCAAACTTCATCAAACATTTAAGGGCAACTGAAAAAGGAATACTTCCCAGCCTGTTTTGTGAGGCAATGTGATCTTGAAACTAATTCCTGAGAAGAATATTATAAAAAATGAAAATTCTGGGCTATCCTATTCATTAATAGAGATGTCAAATTAACTCAAACTAAAAAGAGAAAGAGAGGAGACTAACAAAACAAACAAGTGATCAGATTCAAGAAGCTGAATCTGGTTTTTGTTTTTGTACTGGGGATTGAACTCAGAGGTACTCAACCACTGAGCCACATCTCCAGCCCTATATTGTGTTTTATGTAGAGACAGGATCTCACTGAGTTGCTGAGTGCCTAGCCATTGCTGAGGCTGGCTTTGAACTCATGATTCTCCTGTCTCAGCCTCCCAAAGTGCTGGGATTACAAGTGTGTGCCACTGTGCCTGGCTACGAAGCTGAATCTTATGCTTCTGCTGACAAATGGAAAACCCCAAGGAACACTCAATTTACACTGTCTAACTCATATAAAGCTCAAAAACAGTATTACAAGTACTAAAGGAAAGAGGGTTTAAGATGGGATTTTAATAACAGGGGGACTGGCTGAAAGTCTGTTCAGTTAGTTCCCTATATATTCTTTCTAGCTCTAAATATGTTTGTAACTCCTTTCCTACGTCCTAACAGATGTAGGAGTAATAAATATATCATACATGTGACGCATATAAAACAAAACAAATAAAAAAGCGTAAATGTCAAAAATACTGGATACTAAGCCCCACTGTTATTCCAGACTACACACTGGCTACCCACATGCTGACAGCCAGGTCTTCACCTTAAACAGGGGAATAAAAGAATCATTTTGGGATATCAAGAGGCAAAGAGCTAAAGACCACAAGAATTTTATCCAAAATGGCCTACATGGATCATTGCACAAGTACAACCACTTCCAATCAGCATTTAAAAAAAAATTTTTTTAGATGTTGATAGACCTTTATTTTATTCATTTATTTATATGCAGTGCTGAGAATCGATCCCATTGATCGATTAGGCAAGCACTCTACCACTGAGCCATAACCCCAGCCCCTAATCAGCATTTTAATATCCTAATATAAAATATGAAGGGGGCTGGGGCTATGGCGCAGTGGTAGCGTGCTCGCCTAGCATGCGTGAGGCACTGGGTTCGATCCTCAGCACCACATAAAAATAAAATAAAGATATTCTGTCCGCCTACAACTAAAAAATAAATATTTAAAAAATATATATATATAAAATATGAAGAGTTGGGCTGGAGTTGTATGAGTTCAGTAGTAGAGAGCTTGCCTATCTTGTGTGAGGCTCTGAGTTCAATCTCTGGTAGGTGAATCAAAAGTCTGAGGCTAACCTCAAGAAGTTATTGAGATCCTGTCTTCAAATAAAAAGGGAATAAGGACTGAGGATGTAGCTCAGTGGTAAGTGCCCCCAGTTGCAATTCCCAGTACAAAACAACAACAACGAAATACTTCTCAGCTAAATGAAACTAGAGTAGGACATAAAATAGGCATAAAGAACCAAAAGAGAGTTCTTAGAATGAAAAGCACAAAAATTAGGGATGTATCTCAGTGACAGAATGCCTGCCTAGAATGTCTGAAATCCTGGGTTCAATCCCCAGTACCAGGGGGGAAATTTTTTAAATCATGATAGGAATAAGTAAATTCAATGGAAGAACGGAAAGATAAAGTTGAAGAAATCTCTCAGAATGTATTACAAGAAAATAAGAGTTGAAAAAACAAAATGCAAGACAATTGGAGGACCCATCTAGTAGGTTCCATTACTAAAACACAGGATTTCCAGAAAAGAAAAAGACAACAGGCAGTTTTTCAAGAACTGTCAATGCTAGGGTATGGCTCAGTGGTAGAGCGCTTGCCTAGCATAAACAAGGCCATGGGTTTGATCCCTAGCACTGCAAAACAGAAAGAAGCATGTCAAGAAAATGTCTCAAAACTGAAGGTTAATAGGGTCCAGAAAGTATACAGCCTAATGGATTAAAACATCCTTACGTACCATCAGAAAGGACAGTAGAATTAACTGGAAATAACTTTTCTAGCCTTGTATTTGAATACACGACCAGGGTTACTCCAGATCATGTACAACCACAAGAACAGGATCCTAACTAGAATAAGCTATACTCCATGTACGTATAATTTGCCAAAATACATTCTCTGTCATGTATATCTAAAAAGAACAAATAAAATAGAAAATTAAAAACAAAAACAACCATACTGTCATGAAATTCTGGATTTTTTTAAGGAAAAAAAGAAAAGAAAGGAGGTTTACAAGTTTATGGAAGGCAAAAACAAGTTGCATATAAACTATCAAAGTCAAATGACATCTGGGGCTGAGGGTATAGCTCAGTGACAGGGTGCTTACCTAGCAGGCACAAGGCCCTGGGGTTGGATCCCCAGCACTGCAACAAACAAAAAACAAAAAACAAAAAAACACAGGCAAAAAAATCCTTGAGCTGGGTATGGCATGTCGTCCCAGCTATTCAGGAGGCTGAGGCAGGAGTAGTCCTTAAGCCCAAAAGTTTAAGGCCAACTGGCAACACAGTGAGATGCCATCCCCCACAAAAAAAAAAAAAAAAAAGACATCAGACTTCTCAAAATCAGTTCTGAAAGTTACTACAATAGAGCAATGCCTTCCAAAGTCTTAGGAAAAATATATTTTCAATATTGTGTGCATGTACAAATATATAAAAATACAATATATATATGTATTTTTTCAAACTAGATTTCTACACACAAAAAAACTATTAAGTATGAGTAAAACAATTTTTTATACATTGGAGACCTCTAAAACTTTACCTCCTATACAACTCTTTCTCATGGAAGCTCTGGAGCACACACTCCATACCAATAAAAAGAAGTATGAGATCCAGGACAGAAAATCCAACACAAAGAGGGGTAAAGTGAACTTCCAAGATAATATTAAAAGGAAATTGTACGATGCTTAGATGCAGGTCAAAAAGCTCCGAGAGAGACCTCTGACCTCTATCAGGCAATAATACTAAAGGCATTTCACTTGAAAGAGATTTTGAAGATGAATTAGCATTAAGAATAAAAATAAAAATAGAGCAAGCCCCTCTTTCAATCCCAGCTATTCAAGAGGTTTAAGCAAGAGGATCCAAAGTTTGAGACCAGCCTGGGCAACTTAGGGAAACTGTTTCAAAATAAGAAACAAAAAATAAAAACAGTTGGAGATAAAGCTTTGTGGAGATTTAGCTTTTTTAAAATCCCAGCATCACAAAAAAATAAAAGAAATAGAAGGCAAATGAAACAAGAAAATAATTGACTAAGCAAGATAAAACTGAGCAAGAAGCCAAGCACAGTGGACAAACCTGTAATCCCAGTGACTTGGGAGTCTGAGGTAGGAGGATCACAAGTTTGAGGCCAGCCTGGGCAATTTAGTGAGATCCTGTCTCAAAATAAAGAATAAAAGCTACTAGGGATATTGGTCAGTGGTAGAGTGCCTCTGGATTCATTCCCCAGTACAACAATTTAAATATTCAAAATGTCCATGCTGAATATCAGTCTTAACAAAATTATGCTGTAACTGCGTGAACGAAACAGAGCACAAGTAGGGAAAAAATGAAATTCTCATATTCCATAGTTAGAAGTCAATAATAAGACTGTCAAACAGAAAAAAGTAAGCAGCAATATAAGCATATTACAAAGAGAAATGGAAGGAAAGAGAAGCCAATGGGAATGAGGTGAAGAACTGCAAGGCTGCTGGTTTTGTAATAAGCTTTATGGAACTGCTGGACCTTCTAAACAGTATACATGTATAATGCTGATAAAACAGTAAGTTTTAAAAAGGGAGAACACTTACCAATATACTTTTCTTGCTTTCTGAATAGATGTGACTGTTTGAACTTCTTTTAATGTTTGCTTTGTTTTCTTTTCTGCTGATTTGAATGCCTATTTATAGGAAAACACAGCTTTTAAAATAATTTGTTTAGAATGTATTTAAATATACCAAGGTAAACAATGGGACAAATAGTTTTGTTTTTTGTGGTACTGGGTATGAACTCAAGTCCAAAAGCATTTTACCATTGAGCTATATCCCCAGTCCCCCTTTTTTTTTGAGACAGGGTCTCCCTAAGTTGCCCAGACTAGCCTTGAACTCATAATCCTTCTGCCTCAGCCTCCTGAGTTGCCCCCATACCAGCTAGGAAATAGGTTTTCGTTTTTTTGTTTTTCATAAACACGTCCATTTTTATTAAGTATCCAAAAAATGCACATGATTATAGTAACTCAACACATTTTACCTACCAATGATTAAAAATTTTTACAGAAAAAAGTAGTTTTTTAAATGGCATTTAAAAAAATTTTTTTTTAAATATTTTTATTAGTTATAGATGGACACAGTACCTTTATTTGTTTATTATTTTTTATGTGGTGCTGAGAACCAAACCCAGTGCCTCACACATGCTAGGCAAGTGCTGTGCCACTGAGCCACAACCCCAGCCCTAAAATGGCATTTTCTACACACTAATACATACATATTTGAAAGTAATGAAGAACAAAAGACTTTTGCTTTAAATACTAAAATAATTTAAGTCAAACCTTTTTTTTTTTTTTTTTGGTACCAGGGATTGAATTCAGGGGTACTCCACTGAGTCACATTCCCAGCCCTATTTTGTTTTATGTAGAGACAGGGTGCCACTGAGTTGCTTAGCGCCTCGCCATTGCTGAGGCTGGCTTTGAATTCCCGATTCTCCTGTCTCAGCCTCCCAAAACACTGGGATTACAGACGTGCACCACTGGCTGGCTTAAGTCAAAGCTTTAATATATGCAAATATTAGCTCAAGAGTACAAATAAAGAACCATTTTGTCACTTAGGGAAGCTGAGACAGGAGAATCTCGAGTTCAAAGCCAACCTCAGCAATGAAAAGGTGCTAAGCACCTTAGTGAGACCCTGTCTCTACATAAAACACAACATAGGGCTGGGGATGTGGCTCAGTGGTCGAGTACCCCTGAGTTCAATCTCCAGTACCAAAAAAAAAAAACCAAAAAACAAAAACTATTTTGTTTATTTACCAGATTCCAAATGCCTATCATGTTGTTGGTTTTAAGCAGATAGTGAACAAGATGGGGACAAAGAAAGCCCCCTCCCACACCCCACTGGGATCTAGGAAAAGAGGCAACTATTAAGCCAGTACTCATTCAAATAAACATATGGTAAGTGCTTCTAAGAATGCTATCAAAGCATAACAAGGGAGTCCAATTTATACTAGATTTTTATCAAAGAAAGTATCTCTGAGGAAATGGCATTTAAGCTGAAACTAAAGGATCAATAAAGTTATCAGACTAAGAATAGGAAGAGACCTATCAACAGAAAGAAAAGACCAGCAAGAAGTGATCATAAGACAAAATATCAAGAAATGAGGTCGGGGGTCAGGCGTGGTGGCACACGCCTGTAATCCCAGCACTCTGGGAGGCTGAGACAGGAGAATCGCGAGTTCAAAGCCAGCCTCAGCAATGGCGAGGCACTAAGCAACTCAGTGAGACCCTGGCTCTACACAAAACACTATAGGGCTGGGGGTGTGGCTGAGTGGTCAAATACCCGAGTTCAATCCCGTGTACGGAAAAAAAAAAACAACAGAAATGAGGTCAGAGAGCAGTAGATAGAGGGGGACTTCATGAAGGTTATTTATTTAACATACATTAAAGCGACTCTTCTCTTCTAGGCAGTATTCTAGGGATTGTAATGCAGCAATCAATAAGAGACAAGATCCTACTTTTTGCTGGGTGCGGTAGCACACGCTTGTAGATCCAGTTATTAGAAAGGCTGAGGTAGGAGGATTGTAAATTCAAGGGCAACCTAGGCAACTTAGTGAGACTCTGTCTTTAAAACAAAGGAGAGGGTGGTTAAGGAGGTATATATAACCTAGTGCAGAGTGCTCCTGGGTTCAATACCCAGTGGTGGGAGCAGGGGGTCCTCTTTTATGCAATCTATATTCCAGAGAAAAAACATAAATATTCCAACAGATAATGTCAGCTGGGAAGACTTTTTTAAAGATGAAAATCAACACAGGACAGATTCAGGGTGGTACTAATTTTATTAAGTGGTCAACAAAGTCTTCTCTGGTAAAGTCTCAATTTAAGGAGAAAAGTGAATGAATGGAGTGATAAAACCATGAGAACTTAGCATTCCAGGTAGAGAATAGCAAATGCAAAGGCCCTGAGAGGACAGCAATTCACCATGGTTTTAGGAATAGCTAAGATCACTATGTAGCCAGAAAGAATGTTTAAGAGGAAGAATGTAGGGCTGGGGTTGTGGCTCAGTGGTAGAGTGCTTGCCTCTCACATGGGAGGCACTGGGTTCAATCCTCAGTACCACCTAAAAATAAACAAACAAAATAAAGATATTGTGTCCATATACAACTAAAAAAATTTTAAAAAAAGAGGAAGAATATAGGTGAAGAGGTCAGAAGAAAGTAGATCACATAGGCCCTTGGGGCCAGGAAAAAGGTTTTGACTTACATAAAAATGGTAAAGAACTAGAAGATTTTAAGCAGAGGGAAGAACAGACATCACTTGTGATTTACAAGCATTACCATGACTGCTGTGTGAAGAACGGGCTGTAGTGGGAAAAAGGTAGGACACAGATCCAGGTAAGAGACTACTGTTGGGGCCGGGCGCAGTGGCACAAGCCTATAATCCCAGCACTTAGGGAGGCTGAGACAGGAGAATCGCGAGTTCAAAGCCAGCCTCAGCAACAGCGAGGTGCTAAGCAACTCAGTGAGACCCTGTCTCTACATAAAACACAAAATAGGGCTGGGGATGTGGCTCAGTGGTAGAGTACCCCTGAGTTCAATTGGTACCAAAAATAAAAGAGACTACTGTTGGGGCTGAGGTTGGGGCTCAGTGGTAGAGCACTTGCCTAGCATGTGTGAAGCACTGGGTTCAATTCTCAGCACCGCATATAAAATAAAGGAATAAAATAAATGTCCATCAACATCTAGAGAAAGAGGTTTGGGAAAGAAAATAAACACTGGAAATACATTTAAAACACCACTAAATTTAAAAGATATTTCTGAATTAAAAAAACACATTTAGCTGGATGCAGTGGTGCACACCTATAATCCCAGTGGCTTGGGAGACTGAGGCAAGAGGATTGTGAGTTCAAAACCAGCCTCAGCAACTTAGCAAGGCCCTAAGCAACTCGGTGAGACCCTGTCTCTAAATAAAATATAAAAAAGGGCTGAGGATGTGGCTCAGTGGTTAAGTGCCCCTGGGTTCAATCTCAGTATTAAAAGATAAATTTTTTTAAAAATCTCATTTAAACAGAAAAATAATTAAGGCTATTGGAGTATGCAAAAACAGTTAACATTCATTCTAAATACCTTTTCAGCAGCTTCAACAGTCTTTTGTGTTTTCTTGGCAGCATATCTCTTGTGATCATAATACCTAGAAAAACATCTCTCTTAATTTGAAATAAAATCTTTATTAAAACTAAAGAGTTTTCTACTTATTTCTCATTTTATACATTACTTAATTACACAGAACAAAGCTGTATGATGCACCAAATTAAATTTTTTTGAAATGGCATTTTCAAGGAGGCTAGGGGAAGGAGAATCAAGAAAATTTTAATACAGTGTACTTTCCAGCTTCCCATCTTTATACTAAAATAAAGTATTAATACTGAGGTGGGGGAGTATTTTCACCAAAACAATTGTTCTTAACATTCTTAATACCCTTAACTGACTTATTGCAGATAATATGTTACCTAAAATTTGTGTTCAAATGACTTACTTCTTGGCATTGGCGTATGCTGACAAGCTGAGGTCAACATCAACAAGCAATGGCTTATTTTTCTGAGGCTTCTGCAGCTGTTTGTTCTTTTGCTTTTTCTTTTTTCCTTTTGGTGGTTCAGTTTCATTTTTCTCAACACTGACATCACCATCAACATCGTCATCTTCCTCCTCTGATAATAAGTATGGATTTCTATTAAAAATATTCAATAGTATTTCACTAATGTCAATGACATCACTTTTTTTCAGTTCTTTCCTCAATGAAATTATAAATAGCTTAAGTTTCATTACTTATCTTAGTGTAAATTAATTTTTTCTGGGAATAAATTTCTAAAGAAAAAAATTTAAACAAATACAGTGAACAATTAAATAATAAACACTGCTAAACTAAGAATCAAACTTACCTTAGCAGCATTGTAACATGATTTGTTTGTAGTTTTAATTCTTTGATTGCACTTGCAACAGGGTCTCCTTGAGCTTGGGCTTCTTTCACAATTACCCCGATTTCTGTCCAATCTATCTGGTTGGCTAAAGCACTTCGAACTACCTGAATGGCTCTGTCAACTATCTGTAGGTTCATTTCTATGAGTTCTCCTTTCAGTTTGTCTATTTCCTTAAAAAAACAAACCAAACACGTGTACTATAATGCCAGTTGAGGTTATCATTTTTGAAAAAACATATGAAAAGCTAAACATAATACCTGGGCCTGTTGAAGAGCTTCTAATCTGTTTTCATGATCCTTTCGGACATTATCTAATTTCTTCAGTGCTTGTTTTTCCTTTTGGTGACAAAACATACTTTTTTAGAAATTAGATTTCTCCTACTTTATGGCACCTTCTCTTAACCCAAAAATTCACTATTCTGGCTCTGCCTCTGCCACCTTAATGTTGTCACTTAGCTAGCTCAAGTTCCCCCCCAGTCCATTCTCCCACCAGAAAATGTTGCATGCCCCAAAATTACTTCTCTCCCTCTCCTCACCTACCTCCTATACCATGAACAGGAAGGTACTCTGATTAAAGGTTACATTAAATTATAAGATATGCCCCTACTTCTCTTGGCATTATTCAAACAGAATTCAAGACATTCTTTTCCTATGACATAAAAGTAAAGTTTGGAGCTGGGCACGGTGGTAATCTCAGCCCTCTGGGAGGCTGAGACAGGAGAATCGCGAGTTCAAAGCCAGCCTCAGCAACAACGAAGCGCTAAGCAACTCAGACCCTGTCTCTACATAAAACACAAAATAGGGCTGGGGATGTGGCTCAGTGGTCAAGTATCCCTGAGCTCAAGCCCCAGTACAGAAAAAAAAAAAAGTAAAGTTTGGTAGAATAAATTCATAAAGAGTAGAAATTACCAAACACCTTTTTATTTTACTGATACTTTAAATTTTCCCAACATCATTGCCAATATTTTACAGAGCACTTTCCTCCTAAATTAATAATACAAAGTTTTATGGTGGTTATTTGGTCTTCTATATACATTTTATCATAGTGAATTTACATTTCAAAGTTGATTTGTGGATAAATTTTCTAATAATAGTAGTAGCACCAAAAATTAGTGAATAGTAATATGTGGGATGAAATACTACAAAGACTTACAAGAATACTGACTATAAGGGCTGGGATTGTGGCTCAGTGGTAGAGTACCTGCCTCGCATGCGTGAGGCACTGGGTTCGATCCTCAGTACCACATAAAAAAATGAATAAAATAAAGATATCTGTCCATCTACAACTAAAAAAAAAATTAAAAAAAAAAAAAAAAGAATACTGACTATAAAAGAACCCACAATGATTACCAAAATAAATTAATGCTTGGAACCAGAAGTATTTCAGATTTTGAGTTTTCTGGATTTTCGAATATTTGCATAGACTTTACCAGCTGTGTAGCCCTCACCTGAAAATCTGAAATCTAAAACTTTCTGAGCACCAATGATGCTCAGAAAGTTTCAGATTTTAAGCCGGGCACGGTGGCTCAAGCCTGTAATCCCAGCACTTAGGGAGGCTGAGACAGGAGAATTGCGAGTTCAAAGCCAGCCTCAGCAATGGTGAGGTGCTAAGCAACTCAGTGAGACCCTGTCTCTACATAAAACACAAAACAGGGCTGGGGATGTGGCTCAGTGGTTGAGTACCCCTGAGTTCAATCCCCAGTACCAAAAAAAAAAAAAAGAAAGTAAGTTTCAGATTTTAGAGCATTTCAGGTTTTTCAGATTAGGGATGCTCAATCTGTATTTTTAATTTTTAATTTTCAATCTGAAGCCAGGCACAGTGGTACCTGTCTGTAATCCAGTGACGTGGAGGCTGAGGCAGCCTCAACAACTTAGCAAGGCCCTGAACAACTTAGTAAGACATTGTCTCAAAATAAAAAGGGCTGTGGATTTAGCTTAGTGGTAAAGCACCCCTGGGTTCAATTCCCAGAACCAAAAACAAAAAAAAAAAAAAAACAACTTCTTTTCATTCAATCCATATTTTGATGCACATAAAAACATGGGTATCAGTGTTACTGCTAAGCATTTGTTCATTAGCCAAAGTACTATCAGCACGTAGTAATCATATAATCCATTTAACCACCTGCTTTGATACTGCACTATTGACTGATTTTTTAAAACTAAAAGAGGAGCCGGGCTTAGTGGCACATACCTATAATCCCAGCTACTTCAGAAGCTGAGGCAAAAAGATCCTAAGTTTGTGGCCAGCCTTGGCAACTTAGTGAGACCCTGTCTCAAAATTTAAAAAATTAAAAATAAAAAGGGATGGGGATAGAGCTTAGTGGTAGAGTACCCCTGGGTTCAATTTCCAGTACAGAAAAGAAAAAAAGAAAATACAAGACCTAATTTCATTAAAGTCCTTAAAAAAAAAATTAATGATAAATAGGGGATAGTTGTAGCTTAGTGGTAGATTATGTGCTCAGCATGCAGGAGGCCCTGGGTTCAATGCCCAGCAAAAAAACAAACAAAACCAAAACCAAATCAACAAAAAAAAAGGATAAACAAATAAACTTAGTTGAACAATTTTCACTTTCCCTGGCCCGTTTAAAATCTCCCCAGAATGGTATTCTCATGATTGCAAAGTTTGAGAAGTTTTAGGTTGCCTTAATACAAGAACTCATACTAGGACATAAATAACAGGCCTTACCTTCCCACTTTATTTCCCTTTTTAGAGAGTAACTGATAAATGGATGAAATAAATGGGGGATATACTTTTCAACAACGAAACCTCTCTTGGTCCTTAATCAGAAACCAAGAGATAAGGGAGTTTCTGTACTACTTCCCACACTACTTCTGAAAGGCTGCTCATTGCTCATTGCTAAGTATCACCTATCCATCAAACCACTCAAAAGACTACTGGTTTAATATGAGTATTTTTAATAATACCATACCTGTTGTAAAGCTTTTAAATCAATTTTCTGACCTTCTATCTTCGAATAAAATTCATCCACGGCCTTATTAAAGAAACAAACACACACTAGCTATAAAAGCAGCAAGGTCTCTACTTTAAATGCATACACAGAATTTCTCAAAAAACTTGACCACATTTCCAGTTAATGTATTAAAGAGCTAAACAGTACCAAGAATTAAATTAAGTTCAAGTCTTTGGTCCTTTCTCTTCAAATAAAGTGGCAAAAATCATTTCCAATAACTGTATCTATGACTGCATTGATCTTTAATGCCCAGAATCACTGAGAAAAGAATATATTCAATTCTCAATTAAAGAATGCTGGTATTAAGACCTCTTATCATTTCAGTACTTCATAGTGACAAGAATGTATTCAATTCTCAATCAAAGTAAGCTGATATTAACACCTCATATCATTTCAGTATTTCTGAGAAATATTTTTTCAGAAAAGTATTTGTGAAATAATGTAAAGTACTCAAGTTTTTTTCTGATCAAAAAACAGAACTAGAAAACCCACCTTGTCAAATGATTCAAATTCTATATATGGACATTGTGAGTGTTGAGAAAACAAGAAAGGATGAAATTCTTCATACCTGTAAAACATATTTATTATATCACATTCAAGAACATTAATAAAGATCCAAAGCAAATTGACCCATGCCTACATGCTTACGTGAGTATGTCTTCAACTGGTTTATCTACTTCCAGGCTTGGTTTTATTTCTCTTTTCTGAATGATATATCCCTACAAAAATCCAATAGTAAAATTATTTCTATTCATTATTAGTTAAGATTTTCTTTCCATGGCTAACATTTTTATTAGTTTTTGTAAGTAAAGATATACTTTGTTTAGAGAAGAAAAATACTTATAAGGTATGAGGTATATTTAAAACTGCTTAACTATTACAGGGAAGTAAATCACCAAAGTTTTAAAAAGTTCTATGAAATTAAAATGTGCTTCTCTGTTGAAAATCAATTCAAAACTATTTACAGGAGTTTGAGATGTGGCTCAGTAATAGAATGCTTGCCTAGCATGAGTAAGGCCCTGGGTTCAATTCCCAGCACCACAAAACAAAAAGTAAAACAAAACAACAACAACAACAAAAATATTTACAAATTATTTACAACTTTTCTGGAGTGCTGATACTGACTTGACATAGTACTTTCTATAAAAGGAGAGCAAAAATTATAAATCCATACCAATTTTAAGAACTACCCTGAGACTGGGAGTGTAGCTCAGTGGTATATCATGTACTTAGCATGTGTGAGGTCCTGGGTTGTTCAATCCTTAATGAGTTGTTCAATCTTTAATGGGTTCAAAAACCAGGGGGAAAAAACCTTACCATGGAATAAGTATATCACAAATATAAATTTTAAAATGTTAGAACAATAAAATGTACATATATGAATCCTTTAATGAACATTTAACTTCTGGAAAATCAAAATAAATTAAACCACAATAATATACAATTAGTGTACATAGTGTTATGTTACCTTTCCACTGAAGTTGGATGTTGTTTTCATATATTCTTCTGCCTTCTGCAGACAAATGAGCACTTTTTCAAAATCTAATCGAATAAAAAAAGAAAAAGGAGTGCCAATCAAGTGTCAATTAACCATTGTTATACAACTATGTAGAAAAGCAGAAAATTATTTAAGAGTTAATGTAAAGTGCTCAAGAAAATTGGATACAGTTATTTCATGTTTGTAATTGGTTTACATAAATAAGGTTATATCTTGGTCAGCCTATTACTGAATAATTTATCTTTCCCTCCATGATCTGAAAGGCATTTAATTGAAACTAAATTCCTATATATGTTTGATTCTGTTTCTACATTCTTTACTCTGGCTATTCCTTCTCTGAAAAGTTACTGTTTAAATTACTACAGCTTCCTAATATATTTTAATCTATGAAAACGTTATACATATAGTAATAAATCATTACTTTAGAGCTTTCCTACATGTTTTCACATGCTTTTGTTCCAGATGAGTATCAGATTCATTTTATTAACAAAACAAAACAAAAATACCTCCTATTATCATTTTGGAGGGGGAATATACTGATGTAGTGTATTTCAGAAACTTAAATACTCAATTTGCATTTTTTTGGTACTGGGGATTGAACTCAGGGGCGCTCGACCACTGAGCCACATCCCCAGCCCTATTTTGTGTTTTTTTATGTAGAAACAGGGTCTCACTGAGTTGCTTATCGCCTCGCCTTTGCTGAGGCTGGCTTTGAACTCGCGATTCTCCTGTCTCAGCCTCCCTAAGTGCTGGGATTAAAGGCTTGAGCCACCGCGCCCGGCTTCAATTTGCATTTTTTTTTAATTTTTTTTTTGGTTGTAGATGGACACAATATCTTTATTTTATTTATTTGTATGTGGTGCTGAGGATCGAACCCAGTGCCTCATGCATGCGAGGCAAGCGCTCTACCACTGAGCTACAATCCCAGCCCTCAATTTGCATTTTCAAACCCAAATTATTCCTAAACCTTAAGAAATTATATATAATCCGATAATATAAACACCAAGAATGATTTTTCAAATATTGCACAAGAAAAAAAATACTGCACAAGACAAGCTACAGTTTGAATTTTGTTAAATACTAAATCTTCCATCTTCCTTATATTTCCTCTATTTTATTTTCCCAATCTGGCAGTTAAATTAGGTTCCCTAAGTAGTTACAAAAACCTAGTTCAATCATACAGCCACATCACAAAACTACAGAAATCCAAATATATGAATAATGCTGTTTCTAGAAGCACTGCATGTTCTAGATTAGAAAGTTAATAAATTCATCTCCTTGAGACTCTAATTGTCCCAAGCTAAGCCAGTCCCAAAAACTTAGGGGATGGAAAGAAAAAAATATTCTGAAGTTAAAAGTTTTTCAGTCTTTTAAAAGACTGAACTGGCCAGGTATGGTGTACACTTATAATCCCAGCTATATAGGAGACTGAGGCAAGAGGACATCATGTTCAAGGCCGGCCCAGGCAACTTAGCAAATACATCTCAAAATAAAAAATAAAGGGCTGAGGATGTAGCTCACTGGTACAGTACCTCAGAGTTCAATCCCCAGTATCAGGGAAAAGAAGAAGGAAAAAAAAAAGTGTGAGATTGAATTGCTTATTACTAAAGATAAAGCTGCACAGTGGAGTAGAAGGACAGGAATCCCTAGATGCATATGACACTCAAAGTCAAAGTTTTTAAGTCTAAAATTACCTATTCATTACTTTATCAGAAATAATCTTCAGTTATCTTTTTTTTTTTTTCAGTGCTGAGGATTGACAGATGCTAGGCAAGTGCTCTACCACTGAGCTATATCCTCAACCCCAATTTTCAGTTTTTAAAAAAGGAAATTAATGGGGATTGAGGGTGTAGCTAAGTGGTAAGGTGCTTGCCTAGCATGTGCAAGATCCTGGGTTCAATTCCCAGTACTGGGGGGGTAAGGGTGGGGGGGTGAAAATGGACAAAATTTCAAAACTTGTACCATACAGACATACCTTTACTTTCAAGTTTTTCATCCACTTTGACGTTGCCAGAGAATCCACTTTCTATAAGGCAGTGCTCAATGAGAGCTGGTCCATAGGCTATAAAAGCAGAGAGAATTTTACTATTTTCTTGTAAAATTAAAAATGTAGTATAAATTTATATCCAAATAAGAATGATATACTCAATAAAAGCAGCCAGTGAAAATAGTAAGTCTACTTATTTTGAAGTATGATCTGAAATAACAATGAAGTACTTACAAAAATTTAAAATTATAATAAATTTAGAGAAATCAGGTTAAGTTATAGGA
The DNA here is from genome assembly GCA_004024805.1 of Geosciurus inauris. Taxonomy (NCBI): domain Eukaryota; kingdom Metazoa; phylum Chordata; class Mammalia; order Rodentia; family Sciuridae; genus Geosciurus; species Geosciurus inauris. Next base: position 4,056 of record PVHX01010612.1, on the reverse strand, counting down.
ATACAACAGTATTCAGCCACATATAAAAAGATCACAAACTATGACCAGGGGGGTTATCACTGGAATGCAAGGTTAGTTTACCATCTAAAAACTGGTTTAATGTCCTCATTAAAAAATTGGGCAATAGCTGGGCATGGTGGCAGACAACTGTAATTCCAGTGATTCGGAAAGCTGAAGCAGGAGGGATACAAGTTCAAGGACAGACTCAGCAACTTAGTGAGGTCCTCAGCAACTTAGCAACACTGTCCCCCAAAAAAGAGAAAGGACTGGGGATGTATCTCAGTGGTAAAGCACCCCTGAGTTCAATTCCCAGTACTGGAAAGAAAAAATAAATCTTTAAAAATAAAACAGATTGTGGGGCTGAGGTTATGGCGCAGTGGTAGCATGCTCGCCTAGCACACATAAGGCACTGGGTTCGATCCTCAGCACCACATAAAAATAAAATAAAAGATATTCTGTCCACCTACAACTAAAAAAAATAATATTTTTAAAAAATAAAAAAAAAACATTGTTATTAAAAGATAATTTTTAAAAATATCATTTTAGGGGCTGGGATTGTAGCTCAGTGGTAGAACGCTTGCCTCGCATGCATGAGGCCCTGGGTTCGATCCTCAGCACCACATACAAAGCAATAAAATAAAGACATTGTGTACATCTACGTTAAAAAAAAATTGTAAAAAAAAAAAAATCATTTTAAACTCCTTGTTCATATTTTAAACCAGAACCATAAAAGATTTAGATATAGTCCTGAAAATCACATTACCTCACAAACATTCCATTGCTATATATAGGATTACTCACGAAGTAATGGGTTAAGGACTCTCTTCAGTAGTTCTCCTTTAGGTGCACTGGTTATTACTTCAGTCAATCTGTGAAACAAAATTGATACACCTCTTACTGTCTTACATTTAAAAAATCTTATAGCCATGTTTACATTCACACTACTTTCATCTGTATCAATTTACATAATCTTTATAATACTCTGCAATTAATACAAATTAGTTCTCTTATCGGTGAGGAAATGGGTCATAAAAATAATTTATCCTGATCAGCAGCCTGGAAGTTGAGTCCAGGTTTTCTAAGAGAAATCAACTTGATTCTTTATCAATTTGCCCACATATAAGTGTCATGAAAGAGATATTTTTATATCTTAAATGTCTTTTATAAATCTTTATGCTATATCTCAACATCTAAAATGGCTTTACCTAATGAAGCATTTAGTAAGAATTCTTAATGATCCTGTGGATCAATGTGGTCCCCAGATTAGCAGTATCAGCATTACCTGAGAACTTGTTAGGAATGCAGACTCCTGGGCTTTACACTACAAATTAGCAAAACAGGGCAATCTATGTTACAATAAGCCTTGCAGGTGATTGTGATGCTTGCTAAACTCTGAGGACCACTGCTGTAGACTATTTGTCAGCAAAAGCCTTTGGGTAAGAAAAGTACAACTATAATCACCTTATACTACTATATTTCCCTTTTTCATAAGTAATCCAAAATTTCTATCTTTCTTTGCACTCTGCCCAGAATATCTGTCTGCCTGCTCACAGAACAACTAAGTTGTCTCTTCTCTTTACCAAGAAATCATGAACATCTGAAGTACCCCAAAACTTAGTTTAAAAAGACATGTGGTCAGTAACTCTGAGTTCAATCCCCAGTACCAAAAAAAAAAAAAAAAAAAAGACCCGTATTTGCTACTCCCAAATAAATTTTAATTGCTTATATACACATTTATGTAGTTCAAGCAGTCTAAATTTAGTTATCTAAGTAAACAAAATATTTTTTATCTGACAGTTTTTCATATTCTGAAATATAACCTATTTTTACCTTTTAATAAAATATGAAATGAGTTTTAAACAAAAGATGTTACCTTTCCAAAGTAAGCAAAGGTTCAGCAGGTCTAGCATGATCAACTGGATAGCGTTCACGAACAGCAAATTTTACATCATCTGCCTCATCAGTTCGAAACCTTAGAATATTTAAAATTAGGTACTCATAATCTGTAAGAACAATGTTCCCCTGCAATAGAGTAAAATATAATTTAATGCTTTTTCAAAACAGTCATGAAAACTTCTTAAAAATTGAAAAGGATGTAGTCTCTTAACAATCTTATTGAGGTTACAGAAATGAAGTTACAAAACAAAATATGCCAAAGCCACATCTAAACAATCCTCCTTGAACCTGACCAGCATACTGAAACAAGATAAACAAATTCTAAAGACCCAAATTTGAAATAGTGAAGGCATCTACAGCAACATCAAACTCTCTGTCTGATGCTACTACAGAAGTGCCAGCAGAAGCACAGTTATTTATTAACACCTTCATGACTACTAGCTGAGCTCATGTTTCTATTTGCACGAGCCAGGATATAAATACTGGCTTTTTTTTTTTTTTTTTTTAATATTTTTTTAGTTGTTGATGGACACAATGTCTTTATTTTATTGCTTTGTATGTGGTGCTGAGGATCGAACTCAGGGCCTCACGCATGCGAGGCAAGCGCTCTACTGCTGAGCTACAATCCCAGCCCCTAAATACTGGCTTATTAAGAAAACATATATTTTAGAAGTCAAGCAAAGAGCTATTGTACTTTCCACGTACATTTTGTCTTTATTTTTTTTAATATTTTTTTTAGTTGTAGATGAACACAATACCTTTATTTATTTATTTTTATGTGCTGCTGAGGATCAAATCCAGTGCCTCACACGCGGTAGGCAAGCGCTCTACCACTGAGCTACAGCCCCAGCCCTACAATTTGTCTTTTAATAGCAGTAGTTATGTGGCCTAATGCAGCCTAATGAATTAACTCAATAAACCCAAAGCTACATGCTTAAAGATATTCACTGCAATTTATTTATAACAGATGGGAAAAAAAGAAGAAACAGTCTAATTGTGAAAATCTGGGAAATTGTTAATTATGATAGATCAATATAACAGTAGTAAAATGTTATTACTTCATGAAGGCTATGTTAAAAAAAAAGGGAAAACATTTACAATATTTAAATGTGTAAAAAAAAAAAACAAAGCAAAACATAGGCTGATATGTAGTTCAGTGACTCAGTACTTGCCTAGTATGTGCAAGGCCCAGAATTCAGTCCCCAGCACCACCAGAAAGGGGAGGGGGAAAAAAAAAGCCAGCAAAATACACAAAAAATTCTGTAAAGGAGAGGGTATATATAAGCAAAATGAAATTATTTACTAAAGATTTACAGTTAAAGACTTAATTTCAAGCCGGGCGTGGTGGCTCAAGCCTGTAATCCCAGCACTTAGGGAGGCTGAGACAGGAGAATCGCGAGTTCAAAGCCAGCCTCAGCAACGGCGAGGCGCTAAGCAACTCAGTGAGACCCTGTCTCTACATAAAACACAAAATAGGGCTGGGGATGTGGCTCAGTGGTCGAGTACCCCTGAGTTCAATCCCCAGTACCCCCCCAAAAAAAGACTTAATTTCAAAAATGAAATTATAGCTGGACATGGTGGCATACACCTGTAATCCCAGCAGCTCAGGAGGCTAAGGCAGGAGGATGGCAAGTTCAAAGCCAGCCTCAGCAACTTAACAAGGCCCTAATTTAGTGAGACCCTATCTCAAAATAAAAAATGAAAAGGGTTGGAGATATGGCTCAGTGGTAGAGCACCCTGGATACAATCCTCAGAGCCCATCCCCCCCAAAAACATGAAATCATTAGGGCTGTGGACAGTGGCAGAGCACTGCCTACTAGCATCCTAGAATACACAAGGACCTGAGTTTAATCCTTAGCACAGTCAAAACAAAAACCGAACTAATGAAGATTTAGAATTAAAATTTAATTATTACTATATAACCTTTTCAATTAAAAAAGGAGACCTAATGAAGATAAAACTGCCCCAAAAATACAACCTTACAAATTTATTAGAGAATGAAGATAAATTTAGATTTTTAAATATTAATTTTAACTTAAAGAATATAAAAGTTAACTGGAGCCAGGGGCAGTTGCATATGCCTGTAATCCCAGTGGCTATGGAGGCTGAGGCAAGAGGATTTCAAGTTCAAAGCCAACCCAGCAACTTAGTGAGGCCCTA
>PVHX01010611.1:0-63104 GCA_004024805.1 Geosciurus inauris | reverse complement strand
GAAAACATAGTACCTTATGATCAATGAGCTATTCCAAAAAGTGTGGTCAAGCTTCTTTGCCTTTGGTAAAATAAAAAAACACTTTCATATCAGATATACAAAAGTCATGCTATAAAATATTGAAGAAGCTAGTGAGCTAACTCATAGTAAGATTCACTAATAGAGGCATAGATTGAGAACTGGCAAGAATCTCAAAACTTTGAAAGATCAAGTTCCTTTCCTTCAAGTAGTAAATGATTAAAGACTTATCTAATCTGGGAAAAAGTATCGTATGATCTTGTAGGGTTTCTTTTTCCATTTTTTTCTAGAGTAAATTATGATGGTGTGGACACAGACAATTTCAGGAGCTAGGAAAATAATGAGAAAATATAGCTAAGAATAATGAAGGACTCCCATTTCCTCCCATGGGAAGAACATAGGGGGCAGAGCATAGAGATGCTTTTCCTGATTCAAAGAAAATACAATGAAGAAAAAAGTAAAAATTATTTTGCCCATCCAACATCCAATCACACGTTTTCAAGTGAGTCTGCTAATGCACCTTTTTGAGTGGTTAACCATACATTCCTGTTATCCAGACACCATCTTTGTTTATACCTGTTGCTCCTACATAAATATTAATAGTGCCCCTTTCAAAGTTCTTAAAAGTTTACTTGTTTGGATAAAAAATCATATGGTCACCCTACTTTTAGGGGACTTCACTACTAGGTAGTCTTTATGAACTGAGGGGGAAACTTCCAGTCCCCAGTGTCCTCTCACCTCTCGATGGCTCCTACTATGACTGCTAACTATTAGAACAGAGGTAGGCACAGAGGCATGGTTGATTAAACACTCCTAGAACTTTGAATTGTGAGTGAGTGACATAAAGTTGGAAGATTCCACTAATCAGATTCATCACAGTTTATGTTCACTTTGCCTGCTATTCATTTCTGCTCATGCAGATGTCAGTTCAGGAAGATCCTGATTTTTCTTCAATACTTCCTGGGCCAGCCCCACTCCCTCCACTTTGTTTTTTTCTTAAAACTGTTCCTTTTGCTTACAGAGTAGAATCCATATTATCAATCTGCTAGAGCAAATCAATAAAGTAGCCAAATACAGGTAGGAAAGCAAGTAGAAAATATATACAATGCTTGTCTTGGAGCTAACATTCTATTGGAGGGAAAGGCAGTAATAATAAGATACATATGTATATTATACACATAATAACAGCATAATACATATAATAACATAATAACAGCAAAGGAGATCAGATCTTTGAAAGACAGAGAGAGAGAGAAGAGAAGGAGGAAGGGAAAGAATAGAAAAGAACAGAATGAGGGGAGAGGGGAGAAAGGAGGAAGAGGAGGGGAGTAAAAAGCACAATAAAGAAGATCGAAAGGCAGAATAAGAACAGGATGATTTTGTACTTGCATGTTCTGTGGGATCCTTACTGGCTAACACTGAATCCTTGTGTGAATGGGAAATGGCAGTTCCTTCAAAATTATGAAATGTAAATAATAAATTAATTATTATCATATATACTTTAATCTATCCCAAGATTTTCCCATTAGCATCATGAATTTGGGTGGATATTTAATTACCATAGGCAAAATCATGTTTAAAAGTCCCTTAGCAGCTACCCTGATAATTTTCGAATGGAACTGATTTAGTTAATAAATTAATATTTGTGAAGGTGTGGGATGCCTAAACTGAAGCAATAACTCGTACTCTTGTTCTCCATTAAAAGTTAATTTGTATTGTATAAACATGGTGCCTGGCGGGCAGGGAATGGTGAAAAGGAGTTAAAAAGACTCTTTGAAGAAAATTACTTGATCTTTAACATTTTTAATAGCTCATTTTTATACTCCTTGAAGTACAATTGACCTATAATATACTGAACATCATTAAGGTGTACAATTTTTATTTATTTTTTGCACATGTATGTAACTGTGAAACCAATATCAGAATCAAAATAATTTTTCGTAATCTGCAAGTTGTCAAGTATTGCTTTGTCATTCATCCACCCCTCTGTTCTTCTACTTCCTCCCATCCCTAGGAAATCACTGATCTGCTTTGTTTCTATGGATTAGCTTCCATTTTCCAAACATTTATTTAAATGAAATCACATAACATATAGTCTCAGTTTTTAAATGAGCTTTGTTAAAGCAAAATCTGCACAAAATAAATTCCTGATGTTTCAAATGGTGTATACTCTATTTTGCCTAGAGTTTTTCACTTGGTATAATTACTTTGAAATTCAACCATCTTGACGAATAGACCAATAATTTATTCTTCTTTATTGCTATATACTATTTAATTGTATGGATATGCCAAAATTTGTTAGCTGTTCTCTTACTTATTGGCATTCCAGTTGTTTCCAGCTTGTCACTATTGAAAATACTATGAATATTTGTGTACAAGTCCTCCTATAGATGTATGTATGCTTACCTAACAGTGGGTTATATTATAGATGCATGGCTTCCTTTTCAGGAAACTAGCAAAGTGTATTCCATAGCAGCTGCATTAGTTTTCATTCCCATTCAGTGTATAAAATGTCCAGTTCCTCCATATCTTTGCCAATATTCAGTGGCAAATAAAAAATAAAAAAAATATTTTTTTCCTGTGATTGAGGTTTTCAAATGTTTTATATATTATTGGTTTAGTCTTTTTTAGGACATATTTTACAAATATTTTCTCTCAATCTGTAGTTTACATTTTTTAAGTTAACAAACATTCTTTGAGGAGCAGAAGTTTTTAATTTTCATGAAGTCCAGTTTAGTTTTTAATTTTATGATGCATACCTTCTGCATTTTTGATGAGAAATCTTGGCTTTACACAGTATCACTAATATTCTTTCCTATTTTTTCCTAAAGTTATATAATTTAGGCTCTAATAGTTTGGTATTTAAGCAATTTTGAATTAATATTTGTACATAGTATGAGGAAAGGTTAATTTTTTTGGCACATCTATGTAATAGTGTCAGCAGCACTGATTGAGCCTTGGCTATGTTATTGAAAATAAAGTGACTCTCTGTAAGGGTCTCTTTCTAGACTCTCTTTCCACTTTGTCTTTAAACCTCTACCACACTTCCTTGACCTTGTAGCTTTATATCAAGTCTTGAAGCCAGGTAATACAAGTTCTGTGACCGTTGTTTTTCAAAACCATTTTGTTATTCTAGATCTTTGGCATTTCCATTACTTTTAAAGTTAGCTTGTCAGTTACCACAGAATCTGCTGAAGGTCAGCATGAATTGTCTTTGTAGATCAATTTGTGAATAATTCATATTTTAATTCAATTTGGTTTCCCAGTTCATAAATATACCTCTCCATTTATTTAGGTCTTTGTTATTTTTCTCCTAGCAATAGTTGTTTGTTTTCAGTGTATAAACCTTAAATATCACTTGTCACATTTATTCCTATGTATTTCATAAGTTTCTATACTATTATTAGTGGTGTTTTTAATGCCACTAATTGTCTATTATTTAATAAATAAAATCCATGTTTGGAGTTTGGCAGCCTCTAAAATGACATTCAATAATCCCACATCCAGGTACTCAGGACTTTGTGTGTCAGATAGTTAACAGTGACTCAAATTTGGAAAATTTAATAGCATGTCATTTCCAAAACTATACTTCAAAAAAGAATGTGACTTCCCTCTTTTCATCGTCTTCCACTCTCTTTTGGAGCCCTCACTCTGAGAGAAACCAGTGGACATGTTATAAGCTACATTATGCAGAAATTCCCATGGCAAGAAAAGATGGAAAGCTCCAGACAACATCCAGCAATAAACAGGAGCCTCAGTTCACCGGCTAAAAGAAATCTGAATGATGGCAATTATGTGAAATTCCAAGTAAACCTTAAGAAGAGATTAAGCCACCAGCTTAATCACATCGTTTTGTAGAGACTATGAGGAAGACGCATTCAGCTGAGCCCAACCCAGGTTCCTAACCGACTGAATGGTTAGATAATAAATATTTATTGTTTAAACAGCTATGTTTTAAAATGATTTATTACACAGCATTAGGCAAGTAATAAGATGTTTATATATTGGGCTTTTAACTGGCAACTTTGCTGAATTTGTTCATTAGTCCTTCTTCAGATTGCTTATGATTTTCTACCTATGTGATGATGTCATTTATAAATATTTATTTTTCCTTTCCAATATGAAAATAAAGGTGTATTTTTCTTGCTGATTGGACTGAACAATACCTAATGTAAAATTTTAAAAGTGATGAAAGTAGACATTCTTGCCTCATTGCTATTAGAGAAAACTATATAGGCATTCACAACTAAGTATGATAGCTCTTGGTTTTGTGAAGATTATCTACTTCAGATTGAGAGTCCCTTTGATTTCTAATTTGCTAACGAGATTTTTGTTTTTAATTATAGATATTGACTTGTCAAATGTTTTCATACATTGATGCATTGATTAAAATAAACATTTTGTTTTTCGAGTTTTGCTGTTGTTACAGTAAAAGTCATTGATTAATTTTGGGATGTCAATCTAAATTTGTAATTTCTTGAAAAATCCAATTTGGTCTTGTGTACCATGCTGTTTATATATTGTTGATAAATTTGCTAAAGTTTTGTTAAATATTTTTGCATCTAAGCTCATGAGAGACATTGGTATAGAATTTTCTTTTCCTATAACATGTGGTGATATTTGCACACACACCCCATGTGTATAATATGACCTTCAGGAATGAATTGATTGTTGTTTCCTCTCTCATCAATGCTCTTAAAAGATTTAGTCTACAATTGATATTATTTTCCATAAATTTTGATAGGATATATCAGTGAACTCACATATGCCTGGAGTTTTTCCTATGGAAAGTTTTTATTTTAATAGTAGTTTTATGGAGATATAATGCATATTCCATACAATTCATCCATTTAATATATACAATTAAATGAGTTATAGTTTATTCACCACACTCAATCTGATAACATTTCAATGCTTCTAGAAGAAACACCATGTCTCTACCTTCCTTTTCTCATGCCCCTCCTATCCCTGAACAACCATTAAACCACTTTCTGTCTCTGCAGATTTCCCTATCCTCGCCTTTCCTATGAATTACATCACATAGTATACAAGCTATGCGACTGTCTGCTATCACTTAGCACAATGTTCACAAGGTCCATTCACACTGTAGTATATATCATTACTTCATTACTTTTATGACTGAAAACTATTCTAAGGACTTTCTCCATGTTGTTCACCCATTCATCTGCTGATGGACATTTGAGTTGTTTTCAAAATTTGAATATTGTTAATAATGCTACTATAAACATTTGGGTACTAGCTTTTGTGTAGAGACACATTTTCATTTCATTTCATGTTTTCTCTATATACTTAAGAGTGAAAATGCTAGGTCATTTGGTCTCTATGTTATATCACCTGAGGAACACTTTCATAAAGTATCTGAACAATTTTGCACTACTACCAGCAATATATGAGGGTTTGAATTTATCTTCAACTTTGACAAGATTCATTATTTGAGTCATTTCTTATGCCTTTAGAAAATACGAATAAAATTTCTGACATATAGGGAAGGTGAGCCTCAGAATTTCACTTTTTTCATTCATCCTCTTAAGTTCCACACGCACACATCCTTTATTTCCCTAGTCCAAGTACCTGGTGCCATCATGTCAAGTGTCTGTTCAGGACTCCATGTCATATAAATCAGTTTTCAAATTCCTATTCAAAATATTACTATCAAAATTTGCTTTTCACATTCCAAAATTGTGTTAGTAGTATGTCTCTTCCCTCACCATCTCAACCTTCAGATTTTTATAGCCTTTAAAACAACTTTCTACAAAGTTAGACATAGAAGGCAGTGAAATTGGGTGAATACATTCAAAGAGTTCTTGCTCTAATGAATTGTGTCATTTTTTCTAGCTGTTTGTCACTGATTTAAAATGATTGTAATTTGATATGTTCATATGTATATGACCACCTCTAAATGAAATAGCAGGTATTTGTACTCAAAATTTAACTCAGAAATTTTTTAAACTATCAATTCAAGCCTATAAACTAGTGCATGAAACAAATTACCATGAAGGAAAATAAGCAACCAAATATATTTTCATGTTCGCTGAGGCCAACATTTATAATACTAGCAGTATTATGTTTCAAGAGAAGTTTAACTACACATAGTGTCCTTATTCTACAGATAAGAAATCCAAGACCGAGAATGACTAAACAATTTGCTTCAAATCTCATTGAAATTTAATAGCAGGATGGAAGCTCATCCTATTTGTTTATTGGTTACTTGTTAATACTCTATCATCTGCAGGCCAAAAATTGTCTCCTAGTCTGGTTGCTGAATAGGCATGCAGGGCCAGAAGTGAATAACAAATTATCACTGGGGTTTACCTTGAAACATCTTCTTTCTTTCTCAGTTTCACACACAAAAATATAGCAAGTCAAGGATTTGGAGTGTTCTGGATAACCTTGGTAACAATTCATTGGCTCTCTACCTTCCATTGGTTTTCTCTGCGATATAGTATGATCTTCAGATATAGTTAGATCGATGTTTCATCTTTTGATCCTGACTCACGCTGTGCTGCCAGACTGAAGTTTGACTTCTACTTAATTCATGTCTTAGTTCTAACTTCCAACCTTGACCTTGTATTGGACACAGATAGTCTTCATCACTTATCACTTAAGTTTGTTTCTTATAAGGGATGTAGATGTGCATTCTGACCATGATGTCAGATCTGTGCAGAAGAGTTCTGGGGAGCATTCCATAAGATTCTGTAACTTCCTGTGGGAAACAGCTCTGAAAATACATTGCCACTGGAATGCCATGGAATATGCTATAATATCTTTTTGCCTAAAATCAAAGTTTTAAAAATACCTGTTTCCTCATAAAGAATAACTATTTCTTATAGAAAATAACCCTGATAATTATCCAACAGAATTTATTTAACTTAAAAATCTCTCTCTGCACTCTTACATGTAGTTGTTACAAAATATCTTACAAATATTTTTAACAGGCTCCTTTAATTTGAAGGAGGACTTGCCACTGCCTTCACTAGCTCTGTTGTTTTCCTCAGACCTGTTTTCTCTTTGAGTTATTTCTATTCCCTCATGCAAGCAGATATTCCATGATGGGAATTAAAACACCCCTCAAGCAATAACAACCTCCTACTGGCAGCAGCAGGACCTTATATGACCAGACCTAAAATAATAATCAGCCAGACACCCGGGCCCAGGCCTCCAGCCAGCTTGACCAAGATCACTTCACTACACACACTTCTTGGCTTCTGCCTTTGTTTGTCCCCTGTATAATCTCGGAGCTCTTGTCAGCACCCTGAGGCAATATTGAGGACACTAGTCCCTCCTTCCTTCCCTGTGTTGACTACACTGAAATAAATTCCTTTCCTGTTTCACCTGCACTCTTGCTGTTCGGCTCTTTCAGGGGAAGTGGTCAAACCTAGTCAATTGGGAAACCCCCACCCCCCACTGCCCAAGCCAAGCGTCTGACTTACAACTCCAGTTGGTAGGCAAAAGAGTCAGTGAAATGGATAAAAATAGGCAGATTGAGGGATGGGGAATTCAAAACTGAACCAAAAATGTACAGGTGTTTTTGGCTAGTAGAAGACACACATTAACAAGTCAAAGCCATTCTTAATGGAGAAACACTCAAAGGAGAAACATCTGTGCCTATCTCACATTCAAAGAAGTCTAGTCTAGCAGCATGATACAGATCAATTGATGCGAAACATCTGCAGTTCTGAATAGACCGGATGCTAGGAACTATCTTTGGAGGTTAAATGGTATAAGACCTCTGGTTGCAGACACCATTAAGTCACAGAACTTGATGGAGGAGGAAAGTAAAAATGAGGTCTGCATAAAATACTATTTAGGTGATAGTAGATTTACAATCATGCACATATATAAATATACATTTATAAATCCTATGTAGTGCAAAGGAAATTATTATAATTAATCTTGCAGTACTCTTTGAGCTATAAGTGTTTATGCTCCATAAAAATGATTTTATTTATGACAAAATGTATTTTAAAAATAATAAAAAAAAGTGAAAGGAAAATTTTTGTTTAGTCAAAGGTTTCATCAGCTGGATGGCAGTTTCCCATTGCCAAGTACTGGACTCTATAATTGAAAGCAATCTGGATAAATACTTATTTAGTTACCCTATACTTTTTTTCCCCTAAAGACCATCTAAGTTACTATGCCTTGGAAAACTTGCAAGAATAACATAAATGAATGTACTGTCATGGGACTTACACGGCAAACCTCTGAAATTATTGAGCACTGGTCAGCATGTATAGCCACACACGTATGGATACATGTGGATTCAAGATTTATCCATGCCTTTAATAAACAGTCTCATAGAAAGCAGATTAAACAAGCCAAAAGGTAATGCTTGAAACACCCTTTAAACTTTTAGCAAAAGGTTTTCCTCCATGCAAAAGATCACATGTGTAAGTTGGAAGACAGGCTGCCTGCCTGGTTACCATTAAGCCACTCTGTCAAGTTGATCTGTACATTTTGAGCATCAAGATCATAACTATACCAATAAAATAAAATTTTAAAAATGATCATAACTATAAGTTTTGTCAAAGCCTCCCAAATTCTGTACCTTTACAGAATCAACAAAAGTGCTAGTGAGACAATGAAATAAAATGGCCACTTATTATTGACTATCCCTGGTCTGCAAGGTACCATGTTACATTCTTTTGTGGTCCACACAATTTTTTCAAAATTAAGCAAATAGAAACTACATCTAATCCACTCACTTATGGGGTGACATTGAGAGGGGTGACACTAAAGGTGATGCAGAAAGCCATGTGTCTGCCCAAAGGGAAATACTTATTTTCACTTTGAAAATAATTTGAAATTGAATATCCCAATTTACTGAATATCGACCAAGAGCACACTCAATATCAGTGAATTGATAACATTTTATAAGAGTAGTGCAAATTTATAATATCTTATGTGCAATTATGAAATACAAAAAAAATCTGAGAACCAAAAGGGCTTCTCAACTCTGGCAGCAAAATCTAACCTGAACTATTTATAGCTTTTTACAATCCCCTTCATGGCTATTCAGCCATCTCATTATAGAAATAGTAATATTTGTATGATGTTTCCCCAAATCTACAGAATTACATAATATGCAGTTTATATCCCTAATACTTTTCTAAAATCTGAAAAATCTGAATTTTAAAATACATTTGGTTTCAACAATTTCAGGCAGGGGATTTGGATCTATACTTCTCATGATTTAAAACTCCTGGGCTCATCATTCATTTAATAACAATAACTTTAAAGAATGAGAGTATTCAAATAAAATATTCAATAATCCCTGTTAGATTTTTCGATTCATGTCATAAAGTAAAATGTAATCCAGAGATAATATATTCACAAATTCAGAAAAGTTTTAATCACATTCTTAATATTGATTTGCAGTTTCTGATTTTTGATGGTTTATGCTGAATTGATTTATTGTCAATAATTGATTTTTTTCAAGAGGCAAATAGCCATTTGAAAAATTGCTATCTGTTTTCTTTAGGATGCAGACCTAAAGGGAGCAGAGGCCAAATGATTCTTAAACCAGGAATTCTACTTCCCATTTGGCCAGTGTGACAATAACTGTCTCTGTGGCAATGTTATAGTCTGGAGCTATGGACCTTGAAGAGAGCAAATGAATATCGACTTGTGGTGATGGAGATGACATGTCTCGGGAGGATCCCCAGCGGTCACAGAAGACAGAAACTGAGAAGTAATGACACTGGCATCACTCTGTGAATAAAAAGGAGCTGTGGAGTGTCAGGGGCGGACAAGGATTACTAACTGGGCGGTACACCCTTCATGCTAAAAGGGAAAGAAGAGATCTTTGAGGGCGAGTTCTCCCTCTCAGAGACATTTGAGAAGCAAGTGTGCTATTCTTGACATGCACCCAGAGATTACAATGCTGTGAAATATCACCTGGAAGATACAGTCCAGGAGGTCTGTGAATGAGAAATGAAGCAATTTTCAACTTGCTTATCAAAACATAAGCTTGCAAGGATTTATACATCCTCAATTAGTCATATTTGCTGATTTTTTGAAACACAGCATGGATTATTTTAGAATATTGTCTTATTTAAAAAGGCAACATAGGTCTCTATTTCCTTTGATATCCTTTACTTAAAGTTTCAAAAGCAGCTGCACTTTTCCAAATAAAATAGATTAAATGTGAGTCACTATCATGTGGAACATTGGAGTTGATGCTTACATTCTCTAACAGCAGCCGTGTGGATAATGGGTAAAAGGAATAAGGAAAAACTCCAGTTATCTTGGAGCTTAGTTTGCCTGAACAAATACAAAACAGGCTATCAGAACAGAATCTGAATTATCCCATATTGTCAATTAGGAAACCAATATTCTCAAATAGCCTGAAATTCATCTTCCCTTTTTACTTCTTCTGTTTAGGTATTCTGGGTAAATCTTTTTTCCATCAAAATTCATCAGACAGCTGGGAACTCCCAATGATGCTCCAGTGTGAGCTCCATATATATATGAATTATGTTTTGTGGTTCCCCATGTGGCTCTTGAACCAGCAACCCCAGCAGCAGCTCCTGTGCATTCAATAGACCTTCTCAGGCTTCATCTGAGACACTGATTCCAGAAGTCTGGAGGTGGAACCAAACATTCTATAATTTAATAAGCCTTCCAGGTAAATGAGTCATGCTCAATTTTGGAAACTACTAGTTTCTATTATGAAACTTGATTGGTGACAGAAGTGTAGATCAGGAAATTACCTGACTTGGGGAATTACTTGACTGCTTTAGGATTCTCTTGGCATAATAACCCACAATGTGTCAACACACCTACACTAAAATCAGTGTTCCTTCACACCATCTTGACTTGATCCTCACCATGTGAACAAGAAACAGGATTCACAGGACTCTCATCATCCTTCTCAGAAAAACATGTGGATAACAAATTTAAGAAGGACCAAGTTATCTGGAAAAGTACCCTAGGGAAACAAAAAGCAAAAAAAAAAAAAAAAAAAACATTTCTTGAAAGCCATGGTTGGTTGCTCTGGAGGTCAAAGTGATTAGGGGAAAATCAAGTCTCATCTGCAAAAAAGATGATTACAGCCCCTGTATAGTCTGTATCCACCTCTGTTTAAAGGTCCATTAGCACTTGAACTCTTATTTTGAAAGTTTCTGTTGTTGTTGTTGTTCCCAGCGATTGTACTGGACCACTGAGCCACATCCCCAGCCCTATTTTGTGTTTTATGTAGAGACAGGGTCTCACTGAGTTGCTTAGCGCCTCACAGTTGCTGAGGCTGGCTTTGAACTCAATTCTCCTGTCTCAGCCTCCCAAAGTGCTGGGATTACAGGCATGCGCCACCACGCCTGGCTTATTTTGAAAGTCTGAGCTTGTCTTTAACATGCCAAAGAGAGCTTTGGAATCACAATATAAAGGAGTCTTACCACCTGGAGCCCCTGTATCAGTCAGAGGAAAATACTGTGTCACAAAACCTCCAGATGAAGACAAAATTCAAGAAGGCAGGTGTCACAAAGTGAGTGACCCTGATTTACTAGATTTTTGAGCCGATGCCCCCCTTGTCTGTTCTAAGTTTTCTCTTGTTTGGCAGAGCAACATTCCTTTATATGTGACAAGATCCAGAGAACCTGCATTCCACAGGGATAAGGGCCAAATCAGCTTTTCAGTTCCAATGAGGAGGTAGAATTCAGGGCACAGGAACTCAGCAAGAAGTTGAATTGTGGCCTCATCCGTGAGCAGAGAGCAGGTCAGTTTCTCTCAGGTCACTGCGAATGCATTTCACCCTGGGTCTATAACTGCTTGATAAATGTCAAACTTTCTCTTAGATGCCATCTTGTTAGAACTGACTCAAAATGTTGTAAGACTAAGCCTATGGTGAAAATGAACCCAGAGAAAATAAGATAAAAGAGACTTTAACTCCAAAAACGAAGCAGCCCGGGCCACTTCCTTTCAGAAAAATTAACTACACCAAAAGAACCTGAGAGTATTATAGTACCACAGAACCTCACAGAAATAATTTCACAATGTGACTTCAAATAAGGCAAGGAGCCACAAAAACTGTGAAATTAGAAATGGATATTATAACTTAAATGTAGGCTCCAAATCAGCTTATGGTCAACAAATTAAGGTTTTAAATTTTTATAATACAAGGATGGTCCTGGTATATGTATTAGTTAGAGTTCTCCAGAGAAACAGAACCAAGAGAACATACATAATTACAAAAGGAGATTTATTAGATTGGTTTACACCATCAGAGGCTGAGGAGTCCCACAGTCTGCCTACAGGCTAGAGAGAAGGTAAATGGGTAGCTACTCAGTCCCAAGAAACTAAAAACTCAGAACAAGGACCAATGATACAGCCCCAGTCTGAAGCTGAAGGCCTAGAAGCCCTCTGGGGAGTTGCAAGTGCAACTCCACATTCAAAGGCTAAAGAATCTAGAATAATGTCCACTGGTAATCATAGCAGCAAAACCTTCCACACAAAAATGGTTGACCATGCCCAAGAGAGTTTTCTCCTTCTTTCATTATTTTTTTTTTTAACTTCTGAGCCCCAGCCAATCTGATGCTGCCATCCACCTTTATAGTGAATCTTCACTGTGCTGTTTGCTGACACACATGCCGATTTTCTCTGGAAACACACAGATGCACCCACAAATATGCTTTACAAACTTTCAAGGTGTCTCTCAATCCAGTCAGGTTGACAACCAAGATACAATACATGTTATATCAAGAACATTATATATTTATAGAAAATATAAATATCAATGGGAAAATATGGACAATTTTTTTTCTAATTATATCATTAATTAGGTCAGCAGCACACAGTGTTTTGTATAGTACCAATATTCATGCACATACTCCTACACACTTTTGGTCTTTAATTCTATTTCTTTCTAAGAGAAATCACTGAAACTTGGAGAGTACTTGTTTTCATGTCTTGGTAAGGAGAAAAATTAAGATGATCCTGAAATATCTTATTATTATCATAGAGAAAAAAAATAATGCACGATCTGAAATACATTTCAAAAGTTTCAAAGGGAGATTAGAAAAAAAACTAAAATAAATGAATACCCACTGGCCAATTTGACAATTTAAACATGTTTAAAGAGTCGTTATCTGGGAAAAAGCTATCAGTCATAAATGGTACATACTTCATGAGGGAAGGACAGGTTAAAGGTCACAAAACATATACAGGAAAAGCTAAATGATATGGGATTTGAATTATAGTTGTCCCTCCATATCCATAGGGGATTGGTTTCAAGACCTCCGAGGATACCAAATTCTGCAAATGCTCAAGTCCTTTATGTAACAATGGGGTAGGATTTGCATGTAATACATGTATATCTCCCATACAGTTTAAATCACCTCCAGATTACATATAATACCTAGTATAATGTAAATATTACATAAATAGTTGCTATGCTCTATTTTTTAAGACAACAATGGCTAGAAAATCTGTACATGTTTAGTAAAGATGATTTTTTTCCAAGTATTTTCTATCAAGAGTTGGTTGAATCCACAGGTGAAGAACTCAGGGATACCAAAGGGCTGGCTGCAGAAGTATATCCTGTTCACTTTCCGGCTAATACCTAGGACTATAACCATAGTTATATAATCAACCAAAAAAATTTAAAATAAACCTTTCCATGAGGTCTAAGTTACATATAAATGATAGGGCCCTGGAGCTATGCAACCTCGATGAAGTAAAACCTAAAAATGCACCATTTCAAGAAAGACAAACAGGTGAATAACTGAAACTGGGAAGTACCAGCAAAGGTCATCAACTATATTTTAAAGGTTAATTATTTTGTCACATGTAGCGAGGTCAGGCATACAATCTATTATTTTGGAGTCGTCCTTGAATTGATATAACCCAGTCTGAGATAAAGAGAATTCTTTCTCTATGGAGACTAATAAGGTTAGAGTAACATTAAATTTACACATGCATACACATAAATCAATCTGATGATTATAATATTTTTGTTCTAAATTTTTGTAAATGCTTTTGAAATTATTACCAGATTTATAGCTTTTCAGATGATTGAGGTAATTAAAAGAATATAGTTTGCTAGTTTTACAAGAATCTACTAACTTTATAAAATATGTTTAAATATTCATAATTAATTTTAATTAATAGTTTTATAAGTTGATTTTAAAGTTTTTAAGAATTAAAAAGGTGGGCTGGGGTTGTGGTTCAGTGGTAGAGCACTTGTCTAGCATGTGTGAGGCACTGGGTTCAATTCTCAGCACCACATATAAATACATTAATTAATTAAATGTCCATTGACAACTAAAAAAAATTTTTAAAAAAAGAGTTAAAGAGAATCTGACAGACTTTTGATTAGTTTAATAAGGTTTAACTAGTTGATTTAATAGCCAGTTTAAATATTTGAAGAAATAATGATTAGCCATATAATTAACATATTTCAATGATTAGCTATTATTTACTGAACCTACAAGCCCAATTCATTGACCATAAATTAAGGTACAAAGTGTCTGTGGAAGTTTCCAATGCACAAAAGTAAGAGCTCACAACAGAACTGAACCATGGATAAGAGTTTGTATTTCCTGATAACTTCTGGTTTAAAGCAGACAAGAATACAGCACATGTTTCTGAGAATAATTCCATCAAAAGTGATACAAAGAGATTTGGGGTTCTTAAAGGATATATGTCAGTTATTTGGAAAATGCAAGTGTAGGAAACATTTTATTCTCTACCAATATGGGATAAATGAAGTGTTGCTGTACCAGCTGGTTGGTTTATTGAAGACGATCTTCATGTAATGATGCTTTCTTAATATATATGCACATCTGAAATGACAAGAACTTGCTATTTCTATAGCAATTTCCAGAGGTAGCCTAAATTTCCAGACAATGTGAACCAATTCTGAAAAGTACAAACAAAGCTTGCTGTTGAGAAAGAAGATATATTCTCCTAGACTTGTAAAATCATAAACCTGAAAGAAATTTTAGAAAAATTCTAGCCCAATAACTTTATTTTACAGATAAGGGAACTAGCAAAGCGAAGTTGAGCATTTTATCCATGTTTCAAAGCTGGTGATTAACAAAGAAGCCCAAATTAACATCTCACAAGGCCCAATCTTAGGGTCTTTCTCCATGAGAAGTCTTTATTTTAGTTTATATACATCTGTCATTGTAGTTAACAAGACTATTATAGTTAGGTTTATTACAAGAGGAAAAATATATACCATAAGAAAATATTTATTATGAGAGGGAAGGGAAATTTGCAGTAGGATTATGAACTTGACAGCTCTAGTCTGGAATTGTGTGTTTACATTTCATTAAGAAAGTGATATGATTATAAAAACAATAATATTAATGATGTCAATTTCTGATATTATGACACTATTTTCTCTGTGTGTTCATGTCTCTGGCATCTACCACTTGATTTTAGCCTCCAAAAATATCCCACAAGATCACTAGCAGAAGGTCTTACTATACCAACTTTATATAGAAAACTGAAGTAAGCAGGCCTCTCTGAAAGGGGTTGCAAATTCAAATGTCTGTGGGAATAAACACATATACCCATACACACACTCAAACAAATAAATGGCAAGGCCAATGGAAAGAAAGGAGGGAGTGGGGGAACCTTGTCATCTGAAGTGTTTATGACCACATAAAAAGATTCAGCTTTGCCAGGCGCGGTGGCACACAACTATAATCCCAGCAGTTTGAGAGGCTGAGACAGAAGGATTGTGAGTTCAAAGCCAGCCTCAGCAATAGCGAGGCACTAAGCAATTCAGTGAGACCCTGTCTCTAAATAAAATACAAAAAAAAAAAAATAGGTCTGGGGAGGTGGCTCAGTGGTTGAGTGTCTATGATTATAATCCTTAGTATTAAAAAAAAAGATTCAGCTTCATTAGATATATATACATAAGTGTATATGTATGTGCATATATACACATGTAGTTAAGCAACTGATTCAATAGACATATGTATGTATACATTAAATACACATTATACAGAAAGTATTCATACACTGGGACAAATGCTACAGTTTACATTTTAATAGATGATCTTCAATTTCTGCCATATAGTGTCAACTTAAAATAGCAATTTTCAAACTTTTTGTTCTTAAAAATTCTGAGGATCCCAAAAAGTTTAAAAATTACTGAAGATCACAGAACACTTTTGTGTGGGTTATGTCTATTGATATTTATGATAATATAAATGAAGATACTGCAAAGTGAAACGTTTAAAATTAACAATATATTTTGACAAAAACACAATAATTAATGTCATTTATGAAAAGTAACTATGCAAAAACAAAAAAACTGCATTTTCTAAACTTTCACAAGTATCTTTAAAATTTATTTTAATAGAACACAGCTAGATTCTCCTACCTACTTCTGCACCTTTTTTTTAAATCGATGTATAAGTATCATGGACCCTGATGATCCTCTGACCACATCTCAGAGTTGTTGTCTATTGTCCTTTAGTAAAGGAAGGAACCAGTGAAGAATTTCATGTTGGTTCAGATCAGTTTCAGATACTCATCTGAACTTCAGAAATCATCTGCATAAAAGTAACAAATAATTGAATGTCACATGCGACTACTTCTTCCTGCTTTGGAGATTCATCTGTCATAGGACCTCATGTTTCTGCCTGAGGCTGTGATAACATTTCTTTGCCATTATCTACATCAGAATCTCTCTCAATAGCTCTATATCCATACTTCCTTTCTATATAGCTATCTAAAAACCAGAGGCTTCAAACAGTATAATGTAAACCAACAGGGTTGTGTGCATATTTTTAAAATAAAATGGCTCTGTAATACACATTCTGAGTTGTTCATTGATAATAACCCTGCTAAAGTGAAGATATAACCAAAATGAAGAGCTGAAGAATGACAGCTTAAATACATATCAGCAGTGAAGGCAGATACAGTCTTTTATCACCAAAATCCAACACTCTGTTTAGGATGATGGAATAAGTCTATGACTACATGATAGAAAGACTTGGCTACCATGTCAGAAGTCAGTCAGGCTCATAGACTTGCCCTTTCCTTTAGGGTTTTATTGTGACAACCACAATTACATGTTTTCTAGGTCTCAGTCAAGGCTGTAAGCCTTCCTGTAAAGATGAGTTATGAAAAGAAAAAATCCAAGGTTGCTCAAAGATTGCAACAGATTGTTCCAATTCCCTCCCACTCCAGTAGACCATGCTTGACAGAGAAGCAGGATTTCGGTCTCTTTCCAACCTCCCACTCCCCCAACACACACACACATATGCCCTCGTAAGCTTCATACCTAAACAAACTTCTACCTTTTTGTCTTGGGCAGCAATATCAATTTCCTAAGATAAAAGTTGTCTCTAGTTGCTACTTTTCAAGCTTTGGACAGCACTGGCTGGCAAGTATTTCCAAAGAAAGTATTTATCATTGTCAAACTTGTTTACATGAATCAAGCAACAATGTCACCACAGAATAAAAGCTATCATCCTTTTTTTTTTCCTCCCTCTTCCTTTTTAGGTTTCTGTGCAAGGTCTATGATATTAAAAATGCATTTATGTTGGCTTAATAAGGACTTTTTTCCCCCTAAAAGTAGGTGTAATTTAATGGCATTCCCAAATTCACAAACTCTCATTTCTATAATTGGGATAGTACACCTCTGTCAAGAGCATGGATGGGAGACAGGATATAATGTGTTTGGAGAGGAGAATCTGCATTTTTCTTTTATCAACTGGGTTGATACTTCATATTTTTATTTACCTTTATGTTTCTTTCTGCATATCTACAGAAATGCAAATAACTCATGCATGCTTGTTTTGCAAGCCACTGCTAAATGGTGGTTATTAATTTGTTATGTCTTAGGAAAAATGTTTTAGCAATTTTAGATGATACACAGAACCTGCTGTGCCTATGACCTAGTCTTTCTGTGACTTTTTATAATGGCTGTGATAATAACTGAGAAATGATTCAAAAGAGACTTATATGCCATAAAATGTAACTGGCCTGAAGTCTGCAGAATGATCATTTTTAAATCCAAGGATACATGCCAGAATTTACTATCTAAAATTGGTGTCACTGACAGAGACAAATGTTTATAGAAATGATACCTACAGTGACATCAATTAAAAGCAGAGTTGTGTTTTCAGTCTTGCTATCTTATCAGCACTGTTATTTTAAATAAACTAGAAGTTCAGAATAATCATTAATTCTTTCATCAAGTATTTTAATATTGCTGAGCTAAGTAACTGTGACCCTGCATAAGTTATTTAGCCTCTTTGAACCTCAATATAAAGTAACAATTGCTATGCTACTAACCGGATCTTTAACTTCAAACAATATTAGACAGCAATTAGTGTTTTGTGCTATAAAATACTTTTGTATTTATTGTTTTCGCCTTTTCACATATTATATCTATTTTTTATCATGTGAAATACAGGCAGTCCATTTAAATTTTTTAAAAAATCATTTTTTGTATAAGTATGCCCCAAGCATGGGACATGCTATATTTTTATTTGCCAAAGTTATAAAACCCTATACTTGGAGAAATGGAGATAGAGAAAGGTAATTTATCTAGTCACCTATGTTTTGGACCCTGTCCTTTTGACTCCAAATCCTATGAAGTTTCACTGTGTTACTACTGTCCTCAAGATTTTTAAACTTCTATTTTCTATTCTTTGAAAAAAAAATGAACTATGCCTGGCATGTATACATGAAGTCCTGGGTTTTATCCTCAGCATCATGAAAATAAATAAATATAGTAGGAGTGGGTCTAAATTAGGTAACTGTTCAAGTCCCTACCATGTATTAGAAGCTGTGTTCATTGGGATATTATGAGGGTGATGTGAAATAATACTACAAATATTATAAAGACAGCATTAATCTAAGTCCTTCCTTGTAATAAATTAATGTCTTTCTTAGTTCATTAAACTGAAAAATAATGACTGGATATTAGGTAGCTCACCAGAAATCCAGAGGTTTGGAGGCTACAGAACGCGGAATACTCTCCAAATTCATGATTATGACTGCCCAGTGAGTACTACCTTGCCACTATCACTGAGCAGAAGCTCTGTAGCCCATATGGCCATGCTAGAAATAGGACAGTCCTTCAGCCATTAACCGTTGCCTCTAGAAGTTCCATGTTTCCCCGCCACCCTCTGTCCTCCTCACAAGGATGGAGTCTGCACATAAACTCCCTCTTGATATCACTCTTCTCTGAACTGAATTCTCCAATTGTGTCTAGTTGGTGGAATCTAACTTAACCCCAAGGAAAACTGGAAAATCAAGCCTTTGGCTTTCATCTGACCAGCAAAACTCCCCACACATAGAGTAGATGCTCAGTGAGAACTGGAGAGCTGAGAAAGCATGCTACATGATTACTTTATAAATGTGCTAAAATGTTGTTGACTCTACTAGAATAATTGTGCTCATTATTCTTACATACCATATTCATTCAAACCACACACGGGCATACTAGCTGTTTTAACCCGGATGATCTTAACCATTCTCTTAAATCCTAGCCAAGATTGTACATATTCTATTATGAATGTTAATCCATATAGCACTTGACCTAAAACACTAATTAATAAATTCAAATTACTATCCCATCTGCTTAAAGAGCACTGAAAGTCCCAGTAAATTTCTCATGTGGTTTTCCAGATCCCCAGTTCTCAATTGATTGAAGGGTGGGAAAATACCTCTCCCAGAGAAACTCCAATGACTTCAAATCCCTATATTCCATGTAAGTTATTTGCTTCTCAGTCAACCTCTAGAAATACTATTTAAGACAATGACAGTCAGTAATTTTTATTATGAATATTAGAACTGAAATATGTGTTTTAAATCTAAGCTATCTCTGAAGATTTAAATTATCTACTCATATGGTTCATAAAGGTTTACTACATCTAGAACTGACATTCAGAATACCATACACAGGCCATTAGAAGAAGAGAGACATTGGGGAACACGTCCACTGGTTTTTATGGACAAGATAAATCCTAAATGACCAAAGAGTAGAGGCCTCACAAATAAACCATCCAGCTACCTCATTCCTTAAGCATGGAAAATTACCTTGAAAAGACCCAAAACTATATTCCTCAGAAACACGCTTCTCACTTGTGCTGGCTCAATGACATTCTTATTGCTGTAAGCAGATCCAAGGACTTCATTAAGGCAAGTAAACTTCAGAAAGTAACACTCATTTGTTGAGTTTTATCTAACTCCATTAATTTTTTATTATAACTTTTTTATTTGTTCTAACTAGTTATATATGACAGTAGAATGCATTTTGACACATCATACATAAATAGAGTATAACTTCTCATTCTTCTGGTTGTACATGATGTAGAATCACACAGGTTATATAATCATATATGCATATAGGCTAGTCATTTCTGATTCATTTTACTATCCTTCCTACCTCCAAACTCCCTCCCTCCCTTCACTCCCCTCTGTCTAATCCAAAATACCTCTATTCTTCCCTAACCTACTCCACGTTTATTGTTAATTAGCATTTGCATATCAGAGAAAACATTTGGTCTTTGGTTCTTTGGGATTGGCTTATTTCCCTTAGCATAATATTCTCCAGCTCCATCAATTAATTTTTGATTCTTGGAAATTATCTCTGAAGAATTATGAAGAGGGAAAAAAACAGCTAGTTGGGTATGAGAAAAGTTTACAATCTTCTTCAAAAGTTCTTTATTTCTAGTATAAAATGCTGTATAGCATATGCTAGTATATAATGATGTATAACTCTAAAAAGAAACTTGCATTCAATAATATTCAAGTAAAATTCCATATTTTCCCTAGAGCTTTATTCTACCTATTTCAATTTGGGTGGAAAAGGGAAAGATAGAGGGTTAGATCCCGGGGCAAAAAGATTTCCTATATGAATAAAGAAAAAAAAAAACAAACATGTTTGCCTGGTTAGTAAGCTTTCCCTTTCTTTTCTTTTTTTTTTTTTAAAGATTTTTTTTTTTTTAGTTGTAGATGAACACAATGTCTTTATTTTATTGCTTTGTATGTGGTGCTGAGGATCGAACCCAGGGCCTCACGCATGCGAGGCAAGCGCTCTACCGCTGAGCTACAATCCCAGCCCCCCTTTCTTTTCTTTTTTTGTTTTCCTTTTTTTTCTTTCTTTTTCTTTTTCTTTTTGTATTTTTTTGTAGCTGTGATTCAGTAGGGGAACTTCTATCTTTTCTCAAACTCTTATGATAATTCAATCTCTTTTAAGTTCTCAAGTTTTGTACACAATTTAGTTAATACTGCAACACCAAGGCCTTCCCCAAGAAAATTTTGACATTCTTCCTAATTGCTTTTTCTTTTGCAGATAGAAAATGAAATCTGTAAATTCTATTTATACTGAATTTTCTCATTCATTGTATCAAGTGATCCCCTGGGATAAGCAAGTTCAAGAAAATCCACATTTATTTTTTATTCCTCCATATAATCTTGACTATAAAATTCAAATAAGTCTTGATGGCTAAAGAATTATTAGAAAGTAATCACTAGTCTTTGACATGTGAAAAAAATGATATGAGTATTTTTGCTAGCTAGCTGGCAAAGA
The DNA here is from genome assembly GCA_004024805.1 of Geosciurus inauris. Lineage (NCBI taxonomy): Eukaryota > Metazoa > Chordata > Mammalia > Rodentia > Sciuridae > Geosciurus > Geosciurus inauris. The sequence goes on along the minus strand of PVHX01010611.1, from coordinate 41,569 downwards.
GTGTTGACAGGAATATATGGTGAGAAGATTGTGGTTAAGGATTCAGTTCTTTTTTTTTTTTTTTTTTTTTGGTACCAGGGATAGAACTCAGGGGTACTTGACCACTGAGCTACATCCCCAGCCCTATTTTGTGTTTTATTTAGACACAGGGTCTCACTGAGTTGCTTAGCGCCTCACTGTTGCTGAGGCTGGCTTTGAACTCGGGATTCTCCTGTCTCAGCCTCCCAAAGTGGTGGGATTACAGGCGTGCTCCACCACGCCCGGCTTGGAATTTAGTTCTTTGTCCATAGCCCATCTTACTCATCCTTATCTTCCTTTGGTTTCCAGATCTCTTCGGATGATGATGCTGTGGTATCATTATTATGTGAATGGGCCGTCAGCTGCAAGCGCTCTGGTCGGCATCGTGCCATGGTGGTAGCCAAGCTCCTGAGCAGCAGCAGCAGCAACAACAACAACAACAGCAACAACAGCAGCAGCAGCAGCAACAACAACAACAACAACAGCAACAGCAGCAGCAGCAGTACCACATTCGGCAGCAGCAGCAGCAGCAGATCCTGCGGGTAAGGCCCTGGGAGGGTAAAGCCCTGGGTGGGCAAGGCTCTGGGAGGGTAAGGCCCTGGGATTCCATCCAGGACTTGGGAGCCCAAGGAGGGAAGAGAGGCTCAGGTTCCTCCAACGCTATCACCAAGATTAAATGCTAAGCACTCAGCAGAGCAACTGGCTCGTGCTGGTGCTTAAGTGGGTTCTCTCCCCTCCCCCTTTTTGCATAGTGAGCATCATAGTGGGAAAGCTTTGAACACTGACTGGATCCTCTGGCTGTGGTTAAGGATTGATGGTATGTGTTATTAACATCCAATCCCTTCCTTCCCAGTGACATCTTGAGTACTGCCTGTTCTTGGTCCATGTATCTGTAAAGGTTTATAATAAGGTGACAATGTCTAAGAATGTCTTCATACACCTCACCTGGACACCTTGAAAATATCTCACAATTAAACTCATGTATGAGAATATATTGTTTTGCCAACCCAGGGTGCTTGGTCTTCATCTGTGATGTTGTTATGGTTTGGATGTGAGGTGTCCCCCCAAAACTCACATGTGAGACAGTGCAAAAAGGTTCAGAGAAGAAATGATTGGGTTGTGAGAGTCTTAACCAAATCAGTGATTTAATCCTGCCTTGTTAGGGTGTGGCTGGAGGAGGTGGAATCAGGGTGTGGCTTTGGTGTATATATTTGTATCTGGAGAGTGGAGTCTCTCTCTCTCTCTCTCTCTCTCTCTCTCTCTCTCTCTCTCTCTCTCTCTCTCTCGCCCTCTCCTTGCTGATCATCATGTGAGCTGCTTCCCTCTGCCACTCTCTCCTGCCATGAAGTTCAGCCTCACCTCGAGCCCTGAGGAATGGAGCCAGCCTTCTATGGACTAAGACCCCTGAAACAGTTAACCTCTCAAATAAAATATTCCTCCTCTACGGTTGTTCTGGTCAGATTCTTTAGCCATAGCAGCGAAAAAGCTGACTAAAACAGATATCATGGGCTCTAAAGGAGAAACTTACAGTCACTAACTCTTTATGCAAAACCAAGTAGAACTTTAGAAAGTTGATGTTCTAGGTAGTGCTGTTTCTATGTAACACAGTAACTACCCACATCCATGCATTTGTAGTTAATGTTTCTTTTCGCCCCTTAGCTTTGCTGTGTTTTCAACAAAATGTCACAAATTTCTCAGAAAGCAATTAAAAACACAATTTAACCACTGATACCTGACAGTATTTATCTCATTATTACATGTGCCAGATATATTTATGAAGATGACAATTATTTACCACAGGAAACATATTTTTGTTCAAGGAGCAATCAAAAAACAGGAATAAGGTCAGTACATATTATGATATAAAGTGACAGGTAACATATCTAAGCACAGAATGTTTAGGCATGAGGGAGAGAATTTAATGTTGGTACAGCATCCTATTTCTGAAGTTTGATAATTTGTTTGAACTTTTAAAGGCTTTGCCATTAATGAATTTTCTACATAAGTAGTTAAAACAGTTGGGATATTTTGCTTCTGGTTGTTAAATACAGCACACAAAATATATTGCTACCCAATTGCTTTCTTTTCCTTAAATATGCTGGAGAAAATGTTGCTACCAAATAGTTTGAGAGTAATAACGATATGCACTGTGACTGAAGGTCTACAGGGGCATACAGAGGTATGTAGCTTGTCTCCTGTACCCAATACACTTATGAAGGATGGGCAAGGGCTGATTGATTTTTAACTGCCAAGTAATGATTTCCTGGGCTTCTCAGTCATTTGTCTAAGTATCCTGGCTTGGTGTTTATCATCTCACTGGAACCTGAAGACCTGATTGAATGTGTATTTCTGAAAGCTCCAGAGATTATTAAAGTCCAATTGTCAGCCCATAAATCATTCTAAGTTTTTATATTACGTGACTGAGGCATCCATGCTACTAATTGCAGATTTCCTTCTAAGGCTTTTACAATAGCCAAACTGCAATTCTCAATCCCTCTGTGATCTACTCTGCCATTTATAGACTGAGTAATGTCACCAGCCAAGCTGCAAAAAAATGTTACAATTTTGTTGGAAGGCCAGTAAAACTATGACTGGCTAAAACATCTATCTTCTGTTTTCCCAATAATTGATATTATTTAGCTATATAATTATAAACCGACAGCTTCCCACTGTCTTTTCTTTATGTCAATTATTTTTAAGGTTTGTGCTTTTTCACTTTTCCCTAAAGTATCTACCAATGCAGTATCATGTTTTTCAAGATAACTGAGAAAATACTAAAGCACTACTATGTTCCAGGCACTATCTCAGGGTATCAATGCTTACAAAATAAAACTTTCAGAAGCTCATAATCTAGCTGGAGCACATAGGGACACACTGGCAATAGATTATTCTGCAAAGTCTTGAATGCTGTGGTACATATACAGGGAATACAAATACGTGAAACCTCCTTAGAATTTTCCTTGGGCTGTAAGACATATAAGAACACTTAAAGGAAACAGATGCCAAATGCAGAGGACAGAAAAATCTTTCTGAGGGAATGGTAGCCAAAACAGCTATATAGGTATGGAAAATCCAGGCCAGAAACTTGGAAGGAATCTGGGGCTACTTACAACCAGTTGTAGGCCCTCCTTTGCCTTGTTCTTTTATAATCACCTCGGTTTTATCCATTCCTATCCAAAATCATAGAGAGGTATGTCAGTTCCCAGGTTGCTGTCTTTGACTAATTTTCCTGTCTCCATACTATTTTCTTTTTCTTTCTTTCCTCTAATTCAGTCATTTACTCCATGGACAGAATGATATAGCTGAGGTACAAATCTGAACCTCAGTGTCTCTGTAGCTCCCACTTGCTGTAGCCCAAGTGTTCTATGATCTGGATCTTGCTCCTAACAGTTGATACCAAGGAAGGGGATCTCTATTGAGCATCTCTTGAAGTCAGTATGCTCTCTTCTCTCTCCACCTTAACTCAAGCTGTTTTTTTTTAAATTTGATATGCTCTCTTCTCATCCCTGTATGTCCCTGGAAACAAGTATTCTTCTTCAAAGACTTGGATCATAAAGGCCCACTGGGGAACACTTTCCAGAACTCTGTTCCCCTAACTCCCAGGATGAGCTTCTACTTCTACTCTGCTCCAAGAGCACTTTGCACATACCTCAATGAAAGCATTTATCACACGCTGATTATAACTTTTGACCTCTCTTATACTTCAGTTATGAAAACTACATCTAGTTCATCTTTCTCCCACCAGGACCTAGAACTAGTTTCTGGTCTATACCCAAGGATCCATTTAGGAATGAATTTAATGAATAAGCAAATGAATGAATGATATGGTCTAAGTCAAAGAAATAATTATAGGGGTCAGCAGTCATTTTATGTAGAAAGGTTAAGTAGAAGTAGGCCACGAGTTATTGGTGATCTTTACACTAATAATTTCTCTAAAGACTTTGGTAGCTTGAGAAGTGAATTATATGAAGAAATGATAATATTTTTAACATGAACATATATTTAATACTGAGGAGAAAGTAATAATAATAGGTTGGAAATAAAACAGATTTGGGATAATTGATGGGAAAAGATCCCCAAAGAGTTCAGGAATAGGTTGAAACTACATTTGGGAGATTGGCCTTGGAGAGCAGGGGTATTTCTCTTTAGACAGGTGCTAATGAATTACGCAACAGAGCAACACAGTGAAAAAGGTAGAAGAAATGGGATTTTTAGCAGGAACACATTCATGCTGATGTCTTGTTTATGTAATAGTTCAATAACCCTTTGCTGAATAAATGTTAACTATCTTTCAAGAGAGAGGAACTCACTATTGGATGATAAGAATTCAAGAGAATAAAAAAAATTGAAACAACGAATAAATCATCGTAGAATTTAGAGTAGTACAGCCAGGAGGTGTCTTAGAGGGAATCAAGCTTAGCCCTCCATGATAATTATAAGGTACTTTCCACAAGTTTAAGTAAGAATAATAACAGGCATAGACCATTAACTGTCCTTCAGTCTTTGGGGAAGCGTGACTGAAAGTATCTTAGAAACTTTGACTGTATTCCTGAAACTGTAATAGACAAACTATATAAAAATGGAATGCTATTATGCAAATTCAAATTCAAGGCAATTCTCTGTGCTCCTCTCTATCTGTATGATCAACCTTATGATCTTTCTACATAGAAATTCCAGCACTGTCCCCAGACATGCACCACGTAGACCAAATTAAAGAAGAGACTAATGTGGAGTTTAAAAAATAATTAAAAGCAGCATAGCACAAGGGACCACCTCAAGGTTGATCTCTTAAATTTTTCTTTAATTTATTATATTTTGTTTTAATTAGTTATACATAACAGAATGCATTTATGCACCTTGATATATCATACATATATGGGGTATAATTTCTCACTTTTCTGATTGTACATGTTGCAGAATCACATCAGTCATGTAGTTATATATGTACATAAGGTAATAAGGTCAGTTCCATTGTACTATAATTACTATCCCCATATCCCCTCCCCTCCCTTCTCTCCCCTCTACCTAATCTAAAGTAACTCTATTCTTCTCTGGTGCTCCTCCTACCTTATTGTGGATGAGCATCCTCATATCATAGAAAATACTCGGGCCTTTGGTTTTCTGGGATTGGCTTATTTCACTGAGCATGATATTCTCCAAATTTTCAATAATATTAGTTGGCAATGTTTTAAAATTATCTCATTTGGGTCTTGATAGGGTAGATCCCAGTGACATGACATATTTGAGGGTGCTGAAGTGACTGCAGGAATCTCTCAGAAAAGCCATAGAGGCATATGTAAGGGTAGCTGGGTGTGGACCAGCTAAGCACAATTTATTCTTCTTAAGGAATTAAGGATGGAGGTTATTTAATTAGAATGTCAGTGGGAAAGTTAGACAATATTTGTGCAGAGAATAGATAAGTATAGAACACTGTCAAGAGAAAACACTTGTTTGGGGCTACCACTGCTCTCTGCAGCTGGTTGTTTTCTATGGCTTCTCTTGCTCTGTGAACTCAGAAGGTCTTCTCATGACCAGCAGAAATCGATAGGTATTTGAAGTTAGTTTAGGAAAGCCTATGGATAATTTCTTAGCATCCTTTCCTTTTGGTTAAATTTGTCCTAACTCATGTATTATGTCACACGTTCATTCAGCAAATACTTATGGAATGCTACCTCTACATCATATACTATTCAATATAAGAGTAAACCAAGAAGCCAAATGTCTGTTTTTAGAGAACTTAATATTCTGGACTGTAGAAAAGAGATCCTAAATAACTCTAAATAACTTTCTTTTTGTGTGTATTTAGAAATCCTAAATACACACAAAAAGAAAAATATATTTTTGTAAATTGAAAAACATTAAAAATGATAATATAGAAACAGAAAAGGATAACCTAAATTAGGAGATTAGGAAAGACCACTGTTATAAATTCAAATGCTACCAAGAACTAACAGATATCAAGAAGCCAGCCACATGCCAACACTGATATGGAAAACAGAGGTAATGGCAAGAATGAAAGTCCCAAAACAAGAATGGACCTGCAATGGGGCTGAGACATAGCAAAGATATATGAGAGAGTAACATGCTTGAGGAGGAGAGAATGAGGAATAAAGGAGTACTAGGTAAGGGCAAAGGAAAGACAGAAAATTATTTTTTAAAAGAGTGCACAGGCTGTGATAAATGGGCTGAATATTATCCCACCTGGAATGGGAAGCTGCTAAAGGATTTCAGCAGAGGTGTGATAAAATCTGATTTGTATGTCAAACTTGAACTTTCACTGGGGGAGAAAAAAGAATTTGGAGCAGAAATAGGGAGGTTATTCTTAGGCAGTATGGCAATTGTCCAAAAGATGGTTCTGCTGACTAAAATGGCAGAGGTAAAAGTGGAGAGAAGCAGATGAATTCAAAAAGTTTTCAGAGATGGGACTTTGTAATTGATCGAGTATACCAGACATGAAAGGAAATGAGAAATATAAAAAACATCAGTTCTAGGTCTTTAGTTTGTCAAAGGTATAGTTTTTGGTAGGGTGAAGACTGATTCAGGTCTACCAGGGCAGTGTTGAACCCAAAAAAGAGACTGGGTATATCACTCTGGAGACAGAAAGATCTACTTGAGATGAAGAGTATGCAGATTATGATTATCAACCAAAGTCCTTTACGGAGCTTTCTTCAGTGCTTCTCATCCCTGTGCCATGACCTAACTCCTAGCAACCCAGGCTGGAAATCTAGTCAACTATAACGTCTCCATTTCTTTCACTTACCTAATCCAGTCTAGCATCCAACCAGAGGGATTTTACTTGAAAAATGTCTCTTAAATATGTATCCTCTTTTATCACCATTGGCATTGTTCAGGTCTTTTCAGTCTTGAATGGACTGTTGCTTAGCACCATCAATGTTTTTCTCTTCTTCTTTCCCCTTCTCTGATCATCCCTTCCAAAGTGCAAGTTACTTGGATAGTCATCTTTATAATCAAAAATAGCATGTATGCATACATTTATATGAGACAGAAATCAGATAAAAATTTTGATGACTCTTAACTTATTGTGAGTTAAGGCTAAATTCTTGATGTAATTCATGCAATATAATAGACTTTTCCTAAAGTACATAAATAGAACAATACCAATCTTTGATAAATTTTAACTGGTCTGTGACAGAATAAGAAAAATTAGACAATATTACTTTGAAAGCAATATCTGTATGTGTATCTTTTATGATTTTGTTGTATACATTTGCCAGCTCTCCCTTCTTGGTAAGGACTGATCATCACCTATATATTATGTCCATTAGATATGTTGGAAGAATTCCAGTCACTAATCAGAAGATCCTCCCTATTAGTAGAAGTCATTTCCAAGGGAGTTTCAAGAATCTGGAACACTGGTAGGGATGGGTGATCTGAGACCATACCAACAGTTTCTACTCCAGCCCCCCAGGTAGAGCAAGAGAGAATGACCCAAATCAGTAGAGAATACAGAGAATTACACAGTACTGGAGAGGATTCCTAGTGATAAAATGAAAGACACCACAGAACTCTAGATTATTGTATGTGTTTGCTTAGAGATCTAATATCATCTGATGAACTGTTTTAATAAAAATCCCTTTTGTCAAAGTCTGGTTAAAAGGCTTATCCACTCAAAGCATACTTTGGTATTCTGGTGTGTATTTGAGAAGAGTGTACAATCACTATAAAAATTAATATATCCTGTGTCACAAGTAAAAAAGTAGCATCAATTTATTTTATTCAATTATATTCTTGCATTTTCAGATGAATTATTTTATATGTATAAGTTCTGACTCTCCAAATAGTTTTAAAATATGTTTGTAGGATTGGAACTTTGTCTAACATCCATATATTTTCCTTAAATATTGAGGACACAGTTAGGATTGTGTTTGAATATTGTTAAGTTTAAACCAATTTTTTCCAGCTTTAATAACTTACTCATATTAGCTAAAGTCTTCTCTGGAATTAGCAAAGTGAAACATCAGGAGATAGAAGGAGGATTTCTGGGTTGCAGAGGATTTCTGATAGTAAGAAAGGTGGGGGGACCTATCAGAAATAAATTTGTTATACTGAACAACGTAGAAAGAGTTGAGCCTTGGGAAGAGATATACTGCCTGTCTTTCTGAGATGACAAGGCATCAAGTAAGGTTTATAAATAATAAATCCATATGAAATTACAGAAACAGCCAGCTGAATTTAAAGCAAAATAGACTTTGAGTCTTCATGAATTTCTTCCCATGCTAACCTCATAAAATTATCATTAATTTAAAATTCTACAGTCAGGCCCCCAATGGTGCGTATTAGAAGTGTACCAGGTAATTGCTCATTTTTAGCACTACATACAATTGAAACCAGATTCAGTCAGTGCAGTGTATATCATCTAAAGGTGGTTTGGGCCAAATGCTGGTTCCCTCACCAAATATTGACTAAACAGCAATCTAACTTTGGTATAAAGTCATTTTTCAAAAATTCTTCTTGGGATCTGGTAAAGCCACTAAAATCTTAGTGGAAGTTGAGAATATGAGCCTTAAACACACATTTCCTAGACACAGCCTGATATGATAATGCAGAAAGTATTTCCTACTTTAATATTGTGATGCCAGCAACTGCTACAGAAGTGTATCTGCATTCAGAATGTGCAGTCACAGGAGCAACATGATCTAAAGGCTTGTCATGTGTTAAATGGCTCACAGTGTTTTGCAGACAACAGGAAGTTTCACTTGCACAAAGTACTAGAATTAATGCGTTGAGGTAGGTGACAAGTTCTTAAACTGATACATACATCAAGGAACCCAGCTCCTCATAACCAACCTGTCATACTTGATTATGTTCTGAGAAAGTACCCCACACACAAATGTGACTTTGTTTATTAAATCTAACATATTAAATGCAGTCTGCTGCTAAAAATTACTTCCATTTTTTATATAGGAGAATGTATTTCCATAAACTATATAATGGAGAATAATTTAAACAACATTAAGTATAAAGAGTTTGGAGAAAATACTGTTATAGTTTGCATTAAAATGTCATGAGATCAGAGAGGCTTAGAACAAATGATTTGATGGAGTCTTATTTTCTTGTAAGTCCATTCTATTTGAAGCAGGATAAATACTGCCTTAAAATATTCTCTCTCATAAACAGACTGTCTCAAGAGTTCTTAATGCAGACATTCTGAAATTGTTCATGTGGGCTAATGACAAAGATTAAGGGGGGGGGGGCGGGAATCAGGTGCTCCCAAGGCAGAACTTGCAAGTGCTTTAACTCTCAGGAGTTCATTATTAAAACCAGTGTGATAGTGTGATCATGCCAACCTTTAGTAAATGTACATATTTGCACAAGGACAATGACAAAGACCCTGTGATAGTGTGAACTTATGTTAGCAGTAGGTCCTGTATCCAGGGACTCTTTCAAAGGAATGGGGACTGACTGATGAAAGCTGAGTAACCTACTAATAGAAAGATGTAAGGACCAGCTATTGTGGCAGCATCAGGGTGTGAAAGATGAGGAGTAAGAGGACCTGGTGTGGTCTAAACTTAAAATACACAAGTCCAAAGAGGTGGAGATAGGCAGTGGAATGGTAGAGGGGACAAAGTAACTATGATTTTGAACTAACTACTCCCCAAGTCACTTCAGTACAGTGACTTTACGTATGATAAATGTAGAGAGTTTATACTGTGTATTGTTAAAAGAGCAGAGATTTTAGCATCAGCAGGACAGTAAACTCTGCCATATTACCTCTATGATGTCAGCAAGTTAAGGGCATGCGACCTGCACTTGTGGCTGCAATAAAGAAGCTACCTTAGCACTTAATGTAACTGGCACATAGCGAGTGCACATATTAACTTGAATTTGTACTGCCTCAGTGCTTCATACATTACTCTGCATCACAGAGAACGAGGACAAGGTTGAAGCTTTATCCTTGGATGAGGCCTGGCTCTGAGAACTTAATAGGCTTCAGTTGTGTTTTAGGGGCATGTTGAGTGACCCAGGGAGCTGCTATCTGTAAAGTCTTTCTAGGTACCAGGGTCTCCACCTTGGCTGCACGTTGAAGACACTTGGGAAACTTTATAAAAACCGATTGTCTTGTGGGGTATATCAGAATTTTGAAAGCTCCCCATCCGTGAGATCCCAGTGTGGTCATGTGTTGGTGGTTGGTGCACGGACAGCTGGATGTTTAAGGATTTCTCTAAAAAATAGTAAATGTTTAAGCCAGCCCTGACAGGAATATGGTCTTAGAATTGATTATAAATTTAATAGAAAAGAAATAAGCCAAGAGGCATATTATTAATTGGAAAGTTTATATGTCTTCTGTATTCAGTGGGGGTGGTGATTTATGAAGAAAATAAAATCAGTTATGTAAAGTTTAAAACCTGCATTTTGTGTGGCAAGTTGTGTAGAGAGTGAGAGAGAGATAAGGATAGAGATGGGAATAGCAGGTTAATGGACATGCCTGGGATGTGGCCATAGATGTAGATGTGTATTTAGGTGGGGACAGACAGACAGGGGAGCATACTGGTCTTAAAGAATGATCTTACAAATATGGAATTTCTGGCTGTAACAAAGAACTTGAGATCATTTTTGAGGAATTAACTCCAATCCTGAATATTCCTGTGAACTTAGAAGAAAAATTAACAGTGAAACACTTGATACAGAGGAAAAAGTACTTAGAAATAATAATAATAAAAAAAACACACACCAGCATCAGCAAGAATGACAAAGGAGATGGATAATTAAAAATGCAGAAGAATAAAAAGATGGAGTGGGAGGCAGAATGCAGAAGAGATGAAATTCATATTATAGAAGGAAGCAAGAGAAAAAAAAAAAAAAACAAAGGAAAGTCGGTAAGTGGGTCACTCCTGCTTTGGGTGGAGATTCTGATTGGGAGGGACATCTGCCCTCTCCCCTTGCTGAGAGGCAGGAATTACTAACACAAGTGTCCTCTTCTTTATTAGTAGGCGGCAAGGGAATTAGCAACCTGTCCCACACGTTTTTGTCTCTTGGGTCTCTAAATAAAAGTGCTGACATTGTAGAGACAATAAGTAAGAGCCTATGGTGAGAGCTCCCCTAAGAGCAAGGAGGAAGGCTGAGTTTGGGCCTGCATTTTCAAAGAAGAAAGAAATCTAATCACTTCTTAATCTTTGATTTTGGCAGCCAGGATTTGTTCTCCCAGTAGATTCTTTCACAGTTCCGGTTTTAAATCTTAAATTGCTAACAACAGCTTTGCCTCTGTGGTCCATCTCACAGCCTCAAGGTCATCTGAGATTTGCATAATTAACAGTTCTAATTTATTTTTTTCTTCAAAAAAAATCAGAGTTCTGATAAAAATAGAAGTATAATATCCTCGTTCCTCAAAACGGTTTTCATTCTGGTTTGCAATTGTTTTTAGGTACTAAAAGAGTGTAATAATTAGGATCCATTATCAAGATGATTGGAACACTGAATCACTATAATGGCCTCTGTCTATATAAATCATGGTGGCATGTTCATATAAATGATAGTTTTATAGCCATTTCTGGAATCTAAACTCCAGGAAACAAAATAATGCTATTTTGCTGAGACAGCTTCTACCTCCAAGAATATTAAGTGGACTTTCCTTTTCTAGAAAGAAAGTTACAAATATCTTTCTTCAGAGTAGCAAGTGGAAGGTGATCACACTCCAACAGGGTCAGCAGATGGCAGGGCCCATCTTGACAGATGCTCCAATACCCCAGGCACCTATTGACAAGAAAGGAGAGGATGAGCTTTGTACATGGTTTACGAACTTCTCCACTCAATCACCAACTTCTTGAAAACCACAATCCTCTCTCCCACTCTCAGACACAAACAATAAAAGAAAGCTTGTAGAAGGAATGATTTCCCTTCATCCTCTTTAAAGGTCTGTGCACAGTGAAATGAGGGACTCTATAGGAATATTTCCTCTGACTTCACTTGCTGTCCTTATCTAGGTTTTCACCATAGACCTAGCCTTTGTAATCCACGTAGAAAAGATTTCTCTTTAGCATATTTAGGGAAGATGGAGGAGAATGGGTAAAAGTAGGAGGTCAAGACTGACCACCTCATGATCCCACCTTCCTGCCATGACTCTCAGCTCAGTGACAGCTGTGTTCTTCACTGCTGGTCACGGCCTAGAACTGGCAGACTCAGTGCCTGACCATGGAACACTGTCTTGTAGTATAGGCCTCCGCTGCACTGACCCCTGCCACGGGCAGGCAAGCCTCATTTTGAGGAAGACCATGCACACTGGTGAGCCCAAGGCAAGGTGGGTTTTATCAGCTGTCCCGGCATATTATTCATCACACCACATGATAAAATGTTTGTGCTTCACAACATTTATGTCACTCTGTTCCATAATTTCTCCTTACAACATCATCCCTCACTTCTACCTATGACCCTACCGGCAGATCTATTATGACACATCAGATTTTACTGATATGTTGGAAGAGCTTTAAGAGCTCAAAAAAATAAGTTAAAGTACTAAATAGTAAATGCTCTATATGAGTTTTCTTATAGTCTAGTAATGGGGGAACTGAATGTTTTTTAGGGTTGCACCCAGTCCCTAAGTTCCTCCGCTGTTCTTAAGACCACACTGTGTGGCACACAGAGATGGCTTTGGGTGTGTTCATGTGTGGATATATATGTAAGTGGGAGTTGTGTTAGTATCCATCAACTCCTCTAACCAATGTTTATAATCATAATAAAACTAGCTTAATTATCATGTATAAAAAGCAGGTACAGTTTTAAGATAGGTGCCCTGAGCTGCTCTTTCAACCAGGTTGTCCTATTAGCCCAGAAACCCTGGGCTTTCTAAACCATCCACACCTCTCTGAGATGGCCTTAAATTCTCCACAATGTCAAACTCCATACCTATTAGTAAGACAGCCTCACTCCAAGGTCCTTCTTTCCTCATAAGTACTCAATAAAACAAGTAGTTCCCATTTGTGCATTTTCCCAATTTTGAATATTTAACAAAATTATCACTTAAGAATGAAGCAGAGAGCAAGTGCTGGGAAGGCAGCAGCTGAAGAGTCCAGCATGGATCTCAGTGTGCTATATCCAGTCCCCTTTGAGGACTTCTTATCAATATGAATTTAGTTTATCATTTTTCTAAGCACCCTGCAAATAATTGTTGAGATTCATCTCCACAGACACATGCATACAAAAATCATCCCAAGACAGTCATCAGTTCTCAGAAATAGCACCATCTAAATTCAAAAGGAGAAAGAAAAATGTGTTTCTAACTATCCTGCAATAGACAATGCCCCTGGTGCCCACAGTGGAGGGAGCATGCTATATATTTTATGCTGAGAGTTGTCAGTTGTGTTCCCTTATCCTGCCTATTCTCAAAATGTGTCCTTTTAGGCTTACAAGGAATGAGAAATAAACAAAACCCATTAGAGAGTCTCTGAACATCTTATCCATTAGATTCACAAAGATTCAGCTAATAGTTGAAATTACAACCTGGAAGGACTAAAAAACATACATTCTCAGAGTGCTCACTTGTTCTGTGGCTGTTGATGAAAGGAAATGATTTTATTTGTACTGTTCGAACTTTAGGGGGAAAAACAAAAACAAAAACAAAATCTTACATTTATTTCCTTCTCTATTTTCTCCTTTCTTTTTGCACTTTCTCCTCCATTTAAACTATTCCCTTTCTCTACAAATTTACATTGCACTGGCTCTTACATGTAATCTATAGGCAATGCCAAAAAAAAATTAGAAAGAAGAGTCCCAGTTAATGCTTTTGTGTGCAAAAACACAATAATATAAAATTCATGTCCAATCAGGTGAGTTAGCCTATATATTCACACTGAAACCTTTTATTTCCATCAAAAAGGTGAGGTAATATGATAGAGTGGATAAGATACAGTAAAATCAGGGAGATGCAGATTCAACTTTGGATTAGTCACTTTCTCTGTAACACTGGATAACTTACTTAAAGTTAACTGGATCTTGATCATTTTAAATGAAATAAATATGCTATTCCTTATCTTGTAAAACTCTTGTTAAAATTAAAAGAGAAAGCAAATTTAAAAAACATCTAGCAGCCGGGCGCGGTGGCACAAGCCTGTAATCCCAGCACTTTGGGAGGCTGAGACAGGAGAATCACGAGTTCAAAGCCAGCCTCAGCAATGGCGAGGTGCTAAGCAACTCAGTGAGACCCTGTCTCTACTTAAAAAACACAAAAATAAGGCTGGGGATGTGGCTCAGTGGTCGAGTGCCCCTAAGTTCAATTTCCAGTACCAAAAAAAAAAAAAGAAAAGAAAGGAAAAGTAAAAAACATCTAGCATAATATGTGCTATCTATTGCTTTTCCTAACAAATAAGTCATTGCCTAAAGCTTAAGGAACAGTCTCACCTGGTTGCTTTGTCACATCTTTAAACTCAGGATGCTATCTTTCTTTCAACCTACCTATCCTTGAGAAAAATACCTCACGACCAACGTGAGCTGCTCCTTTTGCCTTACACTACATCCAGTTCATCGTGAATCCTCTGAATCCCAGAGAATTCTGTGAACTCCAAAACAATTTTCATATTTTTCTCTCCTTCTGTTTCCATGACCACTTGCCTTAGTGCCAGTCTTAGGAATTTCTCCTCTGGATTGTTGCAATTTTTACTGGCATTCCTTTCTTCAGTCTCTCCTCATTTTAATTTACCTTTCCAAATTTCCCAAAGCAACTTATTTTTTACCATTAACATAATTGCCCTTATTGAAATAATTCAATGGATGGCTTTTACCTATGAAATGATTTCCAGCTCCTTGACCCGGTGTATACAGAATACTTATTGGCCCTGTTTGACCCCCATCTTTCTGCCACATCTCAACAGGACTCTTCAGGCAGCCACTAGTTGTTCTTCCCTGAATGTGTCACTTGCTCAGGCCTCTGGACCTTTGTACATGCAATTTCCTTTAAACTGCTTTCTCTTTTTACTATTCAGTTGTTTGAACCTAAACCACTCTTTGAACCAGATGGAAAGATTTCAGCAAAGTCAACTGCTCAGTCCCTCATGATCATAAGCTACTGATAAATAAATTAGCTATGGCAGTATATAAGGATCAATTTAAACATTTGCTGCCTAACTAAATAATATGCAGCATGAATTTTTCTGTCTTCTAATCTTCAGTATCTAGCACAGCACCTGGCACCTCGCCAGGCTCGGTGCCTATACTGAACGAACACGTGGGTGACTGAGCGAGAAATGGAAACACTCATTTATCTGAACTGACATGTGTCACAGGCATCATTGTAAAAGAAGGACTGGTGGTTGTGAAGCGTAAATGCTGTGGACATTTAAACCCGAAGAGTGGAAAGAATGATAACTACCGTCCCAGAAAAGAAATGTCAAAATGAGTTTGCAGTGTTTATTTTAAACGTGCTCAACTTGTTTAGGTTCTAGGGGATTTTGATACTGTGTTTATCAAAATGCATATGTCTATCAAAGAATACATAAGACTGCCATCAGTTACCCTGGGGTGACCTTGTAAGAAGCAATCTGTTAGTGTTGGAGAAATATACCAAGGAGCCAAAGGCCAGGGTGATCACTTATTCGTTCGAAAAATATTTATCTTTATCTCAGAACCTAATAAATACCAGGAATTTATTTCCTATAAGTTATATTTCTTACATTGGTTTTAATGGCACCAATGACAGCTGATATGCTGCCATAGAAATAAAAGACCCTGAAAATAATATGTCTAGAGAGTGTCAAAGTTTTTACTGTCTGTATAAATTAATATTTCTACTGACCTGAGCACAAATCATCTCTAGGAAAGATTATACTTTGGAAATACCTTCCTGTCATTCAGTCTCATACACAAAAGAACACATGACATATAAAAGTAGAAATGTGTTTTGGTGGTCCCCAAGGGCACCCCCATTCATGTATTAGTAAATTCTGTCTACCTTCTAGAAATAATTATATTTAATACAAATGGTCCTTTACATGATTAATTGTAGACAACAGCTACTATTGTTAAATGTCCAACTGCCAGATAACAGATACTATTTGAGTCTTCTTAATGTAATAAACCCTTAACAACTATGGCAGGGGGAAGCACACTACATTCTGAAGACCAAATCTAACCCAAAGCCTATTTATATAAAAGTTTTATAAGAACACAGTGTATTCCCATTTATTTACCTATTGTTTATGATTACATTTTCCCCCCAATGTCAAAGTAGAGTAATTGTGACAGACTGCATAGTTTGCAACACCTAAAACATTTCCTATCTGACCCTTTACAAAGTTTGCCAATTTGCCACTGTATGAACCAGGTTATAAATCAAGCTTTATTTCCGGATTCACATTTCATAACATAACATTTCTAAAATAGATAAAATCTGTAGGCCAAAGGAAAATATAAATACAGACATATATAGGTATATGAATAAACTTTACTCAACATACCAAAATTAAACACAATATAAAAACTACAACATAAGCACTCCATTTTAGATAGTACATTTCTTAAGAAGCAGAAAGGGCCTAAACTTTATAAAAGAAGAGTCATTAAATATGAACAATGCCTACATTGCCAAAACTGTGTAGTAAGCAGAACCTTTCCTCATTGCTCCAAGAATTTTCAAGCTGCATTAAACATTGATGCCTTCTAAAAAATATATTATTTTACAACTTGATGTCCATTAATTATCTCACAAAGTTTTGAAGGGCTACATTTCAGCGAGAAATAGTTTCCTGTGTCTTTAACTGTCCCTTGGTTGAAGCATGGCAGAAGAATGAATAGCTGGGGTTGATTCAATGCTGGTATCAATATTGTAGTCATTTTGTGGACCTAATTATTGGGCTGCTTGCTACTTTCTGGAGGAAGGTCTTTTCAGTAAGTGTAATTATCCAGACAACTCAAAAGAACAAAGCAAACCATAGACCAAAAAAACATCCTTGTCCTAAAGCCTCCACCAAAGATGTGTTTATTGCACCCCATGACTTCAACTTTTCAAGGATTCCCATCTACAACCTAAATTATTCCTGCTAGGGCCAAGCTTTTATCTCTACCTTCTAGATTCTGTCAAAGTTTTATTGTAATAGTTGTACATCAGAAATGCTGTATCAGAGAATGATGCTATAGAAAATTCTTTTTGTTCTGAAGCACAATGCAGACATCGTGCTAACACATTTTTGCCATCATCTTCAGTTTTTCAGTGTGCCCTATCTTTAAGTCTCAAGAGAGTAAGATCTCTATGTTGATCCTGCCCACACACTTCTGAGCTGCTGCTTTGGTTCTGCAAAGACAGATCTGGGTTGGTATTTTCCTGTACTGGCTACTACAACCTGAAGGTCTTGTTTGTCCGAAGGGAGCAAATAGCAGTTCCCCTTTATATTCAGCACCTCTGATCTTGAGCAGGAGCTAAGTGTTGAAACCTCTTCTTAGGGATTATCAGAGTCTCCAAAACTGTTATGGAGCATTTCATCTTCAGAAGAAAGTCTATCTCCCTTCCTTACCATGCCTCACAGTGTCTAAGAGAGGGACAGCCCAGACATGGGGGAAGTGCCCTGGCAGGCAGCGATAGAAAATTCTCATAATAGGGACTCAGGGAAACAGGTGAAAGTTTAATTTTTGTTAAATGTAGGAATGATTTCCTTTATGTATAGACTAAGTAAGAACAATAGTAATAATGATGATGATAATAATAATAACCTCTGGTAAAACTTATTAAATTCTCACTTTATGCCAAGCATTATGTCAAATGATATTGGTCAGAGAACAGCAGACCTTGGTCCACATATGGTCTGGCCACTCCTCCTTGTGAATGAAAAGAGTCATTGGTTTACATATTATCCAAGGCTGTTTTCCTTCCACAATGGAATGGCACAGATGTAGTAGCTGCAAAAAAGACTATGACTCACAAAGTCTAAAAATACTCAGTATCTGGTTCTTTGCAGAAAAAGTTTGCTGACCCATCATGTAGATTATCTTAATTAGTACTTGGGATAACTTGGTGATGTTAAGTACCATTACTATTCTCATCTAAATGTGGAAACTGAAATTTAAAAGGTTAGAGAATTTTTCTTTTATGGTCCAACAGAAGGTTAAAAAGCCTAGGATTTGCAATGTATCAATGCCACAACCCTATAAGGCCTTATAAGGTTTTATAGTAATCTTGAACAAATCATTGTAACTCTCTCCTGTGCAGAAGAGGGCTTTGGCTTAAAAGGCAGCTGTGGTGTTTCCCATGTTCAAGCTTGGGCAGGTCCAGCCTGCTGTGCCATTTCACATAGCAAAGATAAAACCCTGGGGCTGAGATTATGGCGCAGTGGTAGCATGCTCGCCTAGCATGCGTGAGGCACTGGGTTCGATCCTCAGCACCACATAAAAATAAAATAAAGATATTCTGTCACCTACAACTAAAAAATAAATATAAAAAAGCAAGGTACCAATTTTAAAAAAAAGATAAAACCCTACTTTTCTATAAGAAGCATGATATCTATTTATGCCAAAGGAGATTTTTCCAAATTCGCACTTAGGAAAGGGATTTCACAAAAATAACTCAAGGTACAAAATGAAATCATCACTGTTTTACCAAGAAATGATGCCCAAGGACTATTACCAGTCTCCATCCTTAAGCCACATGAATACCTTGTTCTCCACAGTACTGTGAATGCAATTATTAAATCTGAGACAACAGTTCCACTAATACCTATCAAATACAAAAATTAGCCCCGAGTATCATGAGATATGTTATGAAAGAAACTTTTGAGCTGGGTGTGCTGGTGCACACCTGTAATCCCAGCACTTTGGGAGGCTGAGACAGGAGGATCGTGAGTTCAAAGCCAGCCTCAGCAACAGCAAGGCGCTAAGCAACTCAGTGAGACCCTGTCTCTACATAAAACACAAAAAATAGGGCTTGGGATGTGGTTCAGTGGTGGAGTGCCCCTGAGTTCAATCCTTGGTACAAAAAAAAAAAAAAAAAAGAACCTTTTGTCATCTGACATCCCTTTGATATGAGCAGGTTTAGCTCCTAACTACTCTCTTCACCACAGATGCTGTTCGTTGACTCCTGTGTCTCCGATCCTTTTCTCACTCTGCCGTCTGTGCCTCTTTTCTGTATCACAGAAGTGCTGACCCCTGCAGGCTGTATTTCCTGGGTCCTGCGTAATTGCTGCTGCCTGGATTCCCCCAGTGGTGCGCAATGACGGGAAGACAGAAAGAAATAACTGCTTTCTGTGCTCAATTGGTCTCCCTCTCCTCTCCCTCTCCTTCTCTCTGACTGGGCAACATCTATGGTAGTAATTACATCTCCTTGGCTCCACTTTAGCTTCCACCAGAAAGATGAACCTGGGATCAACTCCTGAGCTCTTGTAACCCTTTTCCGACTGTTGCTAATGTAGATTGCCCCACTTGGTTTCTTAAAGCTTACATTACCTGTGAAACGAAATCACTGCATTAAATCTCCTTTATCTTAAATACTTACAGGGTCTTATGCTTTTGTACAACTCACTAAATTCATGACACTTGGTCAAATTCAAATTATACAGGCTTCTGTCCCAAATGGCTGCCTCAACGGACAAGCCTCTAAGTTTACATGTCTTTCCTATCCAACCTCCATCCATCCTGAAGATTCTTCAGGATAAGCCCCAGTTTTCCCAGTAACTGAAACATTCATACATGTGTCTAAACCTTTACATTTAAGGAAAAGTTTTCTTGTGAAGATTCATTAATTGTTACAACTGAGGAATATTACCCTCCTTTCCCCCTAAAAAGTATAGCACAAAATTCTCACTGTCCAGAGATTTATAAATCTCTCTTGGTAGATAAGATAGTCATATAAAACTATGAAGTGGCATTGGGAGCTGTGTGATTAAGCACCTAAAGTGGGAGAACAATGGCTATGCCTGTAGTCTGCAATGAAAAAAAATCACTATAGGTGGAATAGTCAGGAAAGGTTTCAGGTCAGTAACCAGGTCAAAGGTTAATGCCTTGGAGGAATGAAGACAGAGAAAGGACATTCCTCTTAGGTCTGTAACATACACAAATGCACCACAGCTCAAGTCCAAGCTAATTATTACTCATTTACATGTGAATGGAGTATGCTAAAGTTAGATACAGTGATTAGACATCAAACCTTGAGCAAGAGAAAAAGTGCCTCTGTCCTTACAAAAACAGCACTGTGCAGAGAAACAAGTACTGACTTTGCAGTCAGATCCACCTGGGTTTGGGCTTTGGCTCTGCCTTTACTATTGGCATGGCCATGCATCCTTTCTTAACCTGTCTGAATCTCCATTCCTCAAATATAAAATGCTAATGAGAATTCCTCACAAGGTTGATATGGACATGAAATAAGCAGTGTGCAGAAAACACTTAACAGGATGGCTGACCACGGGCAGGCACTCAATTAATGTTTATGTTTCAGTCACTGAGTCCACTAGCCAGCCTCCAAGAACAAACAGATGACCTATGACTATCCCAGCAAAGTGGTGAAAATTAAGTGAAAGGATGGATATAAAAGCTTTCACTAAAATGGCCTTGCATGGGAAAAGTGTTTTCACTTTCAAAAGTGTTTTCCATTTGCTATTTATCAATAATATTATCACATGTATGTGATCTCTGTTCTCAAGGAGTACATTGGTTAATATAAGACCACAACTATGTAAACAAGAATATAACTGTGATTCACATGTGTGCACATGTTCACGCACACAGATGTAAAGCTGCCAGGAAAGTCCTGTGCTGAGGCAGCCTGCAGAGCAGGCTGGATTGGGTGAGATCTCTATGGGAACTGAGGTCCAAATCAATAATTAGGTAGGAAAGTCTTAAGGACCAGTACTAATTCCAATGCATGGAAACCAGAACTTAGGTCAGGCATGAGTCACCATATGGAAGGCAGTTTTTAGAGCACTGGGTTTCAGTTTGTCTATTTATAGAAGTATAAGGGATTGGGATGGGAGCAGTGGACTGAAAGCATTGGGCCTGTGTGGGACAACAATTAAACAATGTAAAAAAAAGCAATGATTTGGGGCATACTAACACAAGTTGATATTCACACAGAGACTTTCAAGGAAAAATGCTTTTATGAAGTCTGGACATTCTAATGTCAAATTTCCTTCTCAGGGGACAAAGACGAGGGACAAAGTAATTAGTGATGAATGTAATGGTTGGACAAGACCCTAAATAGAAAGGCCTACTTCAGTTTCTTTAGGCTACCCATTAGATGGAGGCACAGTATGTCTCTGTTGTGTTAATCCTCTTTCAGGGCCAATTGGACAGCAGTTTCATCATTGTTAATTCTGCCAAGGGAGGAAATTATTTGCAATTATATCTTGCCCTTTGTCCTTCAGCCATACCTCAATGCCTCTTGAGGTTATAATTGCTGTTATTTTTTCATTAAGCCAAGTTCTATAACTCCAGCACTGCAACCAAGAACAAGATGTCACTATCTCATAAAAGGCATGTAGTTTTAGAGATTAAAAATAATGGACCCAGCCAGACATGGTGGCACACACCTGTAATCCCAGGGGCTCAGGAGGCTGAGGCAGGAAGATCAAGAGTTCAAAGCCAGCTTCAGCAACAGTGAAGTGCTAAGCAACTCAGTGAGACCCTATCTCTAAATAAAATACAAAAATGGGCTAGGGATGTAGCTCAGTGGTCAAGTGCCCCTGAGTTCAATCCCTGGTACTCAAAACATAAAAATAAAAAGTGAAAAATAAATGGAGCCAAAAAATAAAAAACAATGGAGCTAATTCCTGCCCATAAACAAAATAAGTGGTACATAGAATGTCAACATAAGAACATTCTGGAATTCTGTTCTAGGAGAAGATATATTTAGATCATATTTTAAGAATATTCTACAGGTAAGTGGAGTACAACTGCAGAAAACCTGTATGAACTTTTCTTATTGTTAAAAAGTCATTTTATCATTTATAACTGGATTGAATGGTAAGTTTTTCCAGAAGGATATGCAGAGAAAATGCTAGTCACATAAACAGGTTGAAATTCTATGTTGTGTGAACTGCTGTCACTGAGTCTTATTTTTTTCTTCTAATTTTTATCTACAAAGAGATAGGATTTGAATAAATGGTTGATATCAGCCCTTCAAGGAGTCAGTTCTTTCATTCTGCAAATCTCCCCATTGGATACATCATATCTGAATACAATCTACTACTCAAAATTCATTTCAAGTGGAAAACAAAACAATTTTAACTTTTTTTACTATTCTCTATAATCATGTTCTTATTCATTTATACATTCAACATGTGGGTCATTTAAATTACTTTGTAAATGCTAGTTATAGTGATAACATTGTGGGATGGGAGTTTCTATTAGAAAGACTCAGATTCAAAGACTTGCATTTGTATTCATGATTTATATCGTTATTAATATATTGTTATATATTATAAATATGAACTGCATCAACCATTTGACAGAAATGGGAAAGCCACACATGATAATATTCTTTGTAATCTAGAGCCAAGAAATGGGGAACATAACCCTTGTTTTGCCACCAAATTTCTCTGACCCTTTCCTCATAAAACACCCTCTTAGGTATTTATCTCCCCCACAAATCCTGGACTACTTTTGGACTGTGCTTTTCATTTGTGCATGTTTACTATAAATGGAGCTTATTAAAACTGAGTGATCAAATAAAGGAGTGACTGAGTGAAAGAAAGAGAGATGATTAGAAATATGTTTGCCTAGTAACTTGCAGAATAACATGTTGCTCTCCAACTTCTTAAGGGGAAAAAATTACACATATATGCAACTGCAGGCTCTCAATAAGCAATTTCCTCATTAACTAAGCATAAAGGAGAAAACATCATTTAGCCAAATATCAACCAGTACTACATATTTAAGATGCAAAATGTTAAAAAATAGAAACCACAAGAAATTCAAAACACAAGTAGGAACAAGATTGGTTATATATTAAGAATAGTTAAGGCTGATTAATGGGTATCTGGGGTTCATTATACCATTATACCATTTTCTCTCTACTTTTGTTGAAAATGTTGAAATAGTTCCATAATGAGAATTAGAAATAAGTAGAAATGCTGAGCAAGTGTTCCTTATGGCCAGCATCATGCTTTGCCTTGTTAATCATAGTCCATGTAGCACAAGAATTAGAAAATAGAACATTCAGTGCTGGCAGTATTCCAATATAGGATTACCTTGGGCATGGAAACCACTGTATCATATATTGGTACCATTTTAAATGAAATGCTATAGACAGAGAAGCAGGATGAGGTTCTCGCGAGGGCATACATAGCCATGAGCCAAAACAGGATTTTCAACTGGAATTATGACTTTGATTCACAGCCAGCAGTGGGCAAGGGAGGAAAAGATAAAAGGATGGTTTAAGAGTTGTATTCTAGACATTTGGGAAAGAATCTTCTCTTCCTTGGCCAAGTTTTGATGTTCCAAAGGCAGGGTAAGTGGCTTTAATATCTACTGGTAACCAGTAATAAAGCCAGCAGCTTGAAGTGAGCTAGTGGAGAATTCATGATATCTTGAACATTTATAAAGCTAACTTCCTCCACCTCTCTCCATACTCCCACCCCACACTGTCTCAATTTGGAAACGTGGTAGTTTTCCTCCCTATGACACACATAACATGGAGAAGTCCCAGTCTTCTGAAATGTTATCTAAAACTCCTAGCCTTTCAGCTTTCATTTGAAAAAATTTCTACCAAAAAGAAAATGCACTTCAATACTTATTATTTGGCTTTCTACGGGATTTCAGTCCATTCTATGAATCAGACAAAGGGCATTAGCTAATACCTAGTGTTAATGAACAGGACCTATTTGAGAGAATGTTCAATAAAAAAGAAAGCAGTGCTCCCAGTGTTTGCTCCCTGGTGTTCACAGATATAATGAACCCAAATCTTTGCCAGTCACTACCATATGATTTTCTCAGCTTCAAATCTCTTTTGGAGTGGTTATCCCTTTGTAACTCATTATTTCCTTTAGAGCTGTTCTTCATGTCCATTCGAGAACATTTCTTCACCTGGATACAGAGGATGACTGCCCAGAGAAACTTTCACATTTGATTTATATTAAGCAGGGCACCACCCACACTAACCAGACAATCCATAAGAATAAACATGCTAGAATCAGAGTATTTTAGAAAATATTTTCTAATGTCAAAATATAATTTAAAAAATGATTTAACCATATATGTGCTAAGAATAAAGAACTATTAAAAGTGTGAGAGTTGGTGTTTATATGTAGGGGAGAGTTACATCGCACCTTCTATAAGATTGTAACAACAGGTTTGCTATAGATGAATTTATTGGAGTCACAATAAGAGCTTTTCTCATAACAAATATTTCAAAATAATAGATCAAACCTTAGGGAGAAGCTATAAGACATTCATGTTTTGCCCTCTGGGATGGCCTCTTGTGCGCCTCATCCCCTTCAAAATGATTATTCAATTAAATCTAAAGGGAAAAATTTAAATGCATTTGAACGTGAAAACATAGTAGCAGCTTTGATTGTGTAATTTCATTTTATAATTTAGAAAACAATTGGTGCCATAGATCCCTTTCTGAAATGTCTCTACTTCTGATCTTCATACTGCTGTCTTTCTAGCTCACAGATGCCAGAACAATCTTCACAACATTTTACTTGAATCCTGATGCTTCCCTGTTCAGCATTTCCTAACCTCACAATGTGTGGGTTTTCTCCACATCTGGAGCTATTTAATACCCACCTGTAGGCTCAGCACCACTCCAGACTTAAGGGTGAAACTTTCCAAGGGAAGTAGATTTTTCTAAATACTCACATGAAAAAGACGAAAAGCATCTGTTCCAAAGAAGCATGTTGTGAACCGCATTTGGAGAGTGAGGACAAAGGTGAGGTGAGAAATAGTCTCAGGTTTCTCAATGGGTATCTGGGACTTCATCAGCTACATGGAGTTTTAGATGAGTAAGAAACCTGCACACCAAAAACCCAGGTAGGAAGTTAAATATATAAACCTATATATTCAGAAGAAAGGACTGGATCAAAGATAAAGGAGTGAATGTCATTAGCAAAATATGAAATGTGAAACCTAGTAGTGAATGCTATAAGGCTCAGGGAATCTATCAAATGAAAAGTGAAGAATCCAAAGAAAAATGTGGAGAAAATAAAAGTGAGGCACAGTAAGGTAAGAAGAGTCCCAGGGAGTCAGAAAAGAAACAATCCAAAATCCTCCTCTGAAATCTGACTTCACATACTCAATTGCTACAACTTCATAGGTGCCACACACTTAACAATCCACAAAGTGAACTCTTGATGTCTCCCTCAAGTCTACAAACACCACTTGCTCGAACAGGAAGGCCAATTCTGCTTCCACTCACTCCCCACATCCCATCCATCATGAAGTACTGCTGCTTTCAATCCTATCTCCAAGTCCTATCTTCTCTCCGCCTCCACTCTCACCTCCTCAATTCACCAAGATCTCCTACTGCAATAACTTCCGTAACATTTCTTCCTACATTTCTTAATCCAGATGGTGTTACTGGACTGCCTTGTGTAAAATCTTTGACTCACTGTCCACTGAATTAAAATTTTTTCCCTAGTATCTTTCCAAAGATGATAAAAGGTGCTGCATTATCTGCCCTCTTGCTTTGTGTTCTTCAACCTCATTTCCACCCTGCACACAAACAGTTCACCAGATTTGCTGAACTCTTTTAAGCCTCTGTTCCCTCCTAGGTGCTGTGACATCTGCTTGTGCTCCTTTTCCTGCTTGTGTCTTTCTTTGCCTTCAAGTCTCATTCGGAATCCCACCGCCTGCACTTTGTTTGTTCATTGCAGGTGAAAGTGTGTTGCATTTTGTCCTGTTGATGTCATTAAGTTCTCTGTTTTGTTTATATTTTTGTTTTGTTTTAGAATATAGAAAACGAAAGCTGCTAGGTACTATCACAATTAATGAACTGTGAATGGACGAGGAGTTGCTAGGTAAGTATATCTGCATTGAGGCTGATGTAATATCCTGGGAGATTCCCAAGTGCTGTCCCTGTTCTGCTCAGTAACTATCTTTTTATACCTTGTTGCCAGGTGAATTTATCAAATTCAAATTTATACTAATCAGGTGATTAGTCTACTGAAAATTCCATGCCGAATTAATTGAATAGACATTGTAGCTATAAATAAGGGAGGGATTAGTGAACTTCAAGTCATAGGGCAATAATAAATTTATTGCATCTAAAATCTGATCGAATTTTTCACTTTCAATTATTTGAATTGAAGCTTTATGGATAATGAAAATATGTCAAACAGATTAGGTAATATTCTAATATTCTTCTGTTCTAAGTAAAACACAGATAGAAAGTGGATCTCAAAGCCCAAACTCTCAGGAGTGTGGAGAGATCTCGCTATGGTTTTATGTGACTTGAGTGTGTCCCTTAGGGGTTCATGAGTTGGAAGCTTGGTCCTTATAGTGGTAATGTAGAGGCAATGGAACCTCAAAGAGGTGGGGCCTAGCGAGAAGACCTTAGGTGGTTGCAGGTATGTCCATGGAAGGAATCAGGTAGTTCTAATGGGACCCACTGTTTAGTTCTCAGGACAGTAAGCTATTATAAAAACCAGAGGCTGACCTTTGAAATCTTTCTGGCTTCCTCTCTGGAAATCTTTTCCTTTCATATTCACTTCCATTATTTCACCATCCAGTATAAGATACTCCTCATCTGAGGTAAGCTGATGCTCAAGGACAGTGCCAAGTCCTTGAGCCTTCAGAATTGTGAGCTAAATAAACCTGTTTGCTTTGTATGTATCTAGTCTCAAGTATTCAGTTATAGTAATCCAAAATTGACTAATACAGATCCTTATATTATCCAGATGCTCCCAATGCTATGGCTACTGATGGATAAAACTATTATCATAGAACAATTGTCATGGGCTTCACAAGGGAAAATAAGATTTGGAAATCAGAGAATAATAAAATGATTTTTCCAGTTCAGGATGGTAGAATAATCATATGCACTATCTCCTATACCTGTGCCAACTCCTTTGAAGTAATAGATGATTCATATATATATTAGTAGTAGAAGTAGTAGTAGTGCCGGGGATTGAACCCAGGGGCACTTAACCACTAAGTCACATCCCAGTCCTTTTTTATATTTTATTTAGAAGCCAGGTCTTGCTATGTTTCTTAGGGTCTCATTAAATGGCTGAAGCTGGCTTTGAACTTGCAATCTTCTTGCTTCAGCCTCCAGAGCCACTGGGATTAGAGGCATGCACTGTTGTGCTCAGCTAAAATACATATTCTTTCATACATAAAAATGCTCATAAAAAAAGAAGTAAACCATAAAATTTAAGGAACACTTAAAAGACACAAAGTAGATTAGATGAATGTAAGGAAGCAGACAACATCCTAAAATGTATGAAGAAATAATAGAGAATTCCCAGAAGTTGTGTTGGCTAAAAATAAACGGTAACCTAAGTTCAAATATTAGCACAATTGATTGAAAAAAAAAATGGAAATTTCATCAAGGAAGATAAACTTCTTCAAACCTCCCTTCTTCCTAGTTCCAGTCATGAAACTTACTATTTTAAAGTAGAAAATGTGGAATACCCAAAGGAGTGACTGTCCAAGTATCATATCCAAAGATAAAATTTATTTTCTCTCAAATCAGGTCACAGTGCAAGCCACAGAAAGAAACCTGAACAAGTTGTATATCTGCAATAAATCATTTAATATGAAATATCTGTTTAAAATGAGCACATAGTCAAGATCATGACATATTAATGAAGGTCAGCACCATGACAGAGAAATTCAAATTCATATCAAATTTAATTGCTAATAAAATAAGTAAAATTAGTATGTTCAGAGAGTGAAGAGGATATTGCAAGTAAAAAAAAATAAACAAACACAAGCCATACTTTTATAGTGAGGTTTTGAACAGAAAAAAATAGAAAATTTAAAATTAAGATATCAGTAAGTTCAGAACATAAAAAAAGATTAATAATAAGGTGAAAACAAAACAAATCAATATAAGCCTAAATCATAAAATATTAGAAAGTATTGGGCTTGTTACTATTGACCTAAACTTGTACATTAATAAAAGTTCTATAGAAACACTTAAATATTTATGGAATTTTATAATTGACAGAAGAACCATTTACAGAAGAACCATTAATAAGACTAACTTGAAAAACGTATTTGAGCACATGCCTATAATCTCAGCTACTCAGGAGACTGAGGCATTTAAAATGATCTTAAATTTGATCACAAGTTTAAGACCTGCCTGGACAACTTAGCAAAACCTTGTCTCAAAACAAAAACTAAAAAGGAATGTAGACACAGCTCAGTGGTAGAGTCCTCTTGGTTCAATCCCTACTAGGGGTGGGAGGGAGTGATATTAAAAATTTATTCTGATACTTTACTTCCAGTAAAAATTTGGACCATATTTATCTTCCATCTGAAGCAAATTTTAAAAATCAGGATGAATGTTATAAAATGATGGTTTTTACAACACTGAATATCCAGGAACTCAGAACAGAAGTGTTGAGATGGAGGAAACAGATAAGGAGAACCCCACAATTGTCCTATGCACTTATATCAGAGGCTTCTAGGACAGAGCAGAGAGAACCCAAGAAGCCCCTGACAAACTCCCTGGCTGAGGAGAAGCAGCTAAGAGTCTAGAAAAACAAGGCGATCACAGTTCACAGAGCAGAGCACAGACTGGAGAAAGCTGTGTGATCCAGGGTGGGAAAATTCCATCCTGGTGCCAAATCCAGTACACGTCATTTCCCCATAACCTGTGTACCAAGAATTATCTTTATATTTAGAAAGAAAGAACACGAAGAAACAAACAAGGAGAAAAATATGTGATGGTCTGCATATAGCCTAAGGTATTTACTAGCTGACCCTTTCCTGATAAAGTCAATTTCTGAAATTAAGAAAACACTGGAGACCCACAGAGCTTCCTCTGCTCCCCAGCCTGTGCTCCCTCCCTCATGTTCTTCAGAGTGCTTGTGAGGGCATATCTGTGAGAAAGCGACCCAAAGCTCAGGAAATCGGGAAATGACTATCCAAAAGCATTAAAGGAAGTGGCACTAGGAGTTCACCCAAGGCCAGGAATATGACTGGCTTTCTAAAGCCAGACTGGAAAATTCCACAATTCACTTGCAGTTGGGTAGAGTATGTAAGAATAATTAGCCTTAAACCAAAATTGCCACACTGGGCCCAACAGATCTTAAAAGCAAGACATAAAATGATCAAACTGTTTCCAAGTCATTTAATGGCACTTCAGAATAAATTAACAGAATATTAGGAATACGAAATTATTTAGCACCCTGAAACATAAAACTAAAAATTTTTAGTGTCATATAAAAATTACCATATGAAGAAGCAGAAAAATATAATTCACATTGAGGTACAAAATCAACCAAAAGAAACCAACATGGAACTCACAAATAGTGGGAGTACTTAAGTATTAGAGTTTTATTCTTTATATCCATGAAAGCTGAAGAAAAGAAGCACATATTTTAGAGAGTCATGAATGATCTAAAAATAGATCCAAATTGAACTTTGAGTGATGGAAAATAAAATGTCTAAGATGAAAACCACACTGGAGGAGATTAACTGAAGATCAGACAATGGAAAAGAAAAAGTAGTACATTTGAAAATACAGCAATTGGAACAATTTAAAATAAAGCACAGAGAAAGAAGACTTTAAAAGAACATGAAAACAGCATTGGATAGCTGTGAGACAAATTAAAGCAATCTAGTATATGTGCAATTGTAGTCCTTGGTGAAGATGAGAGAATTAGGATATGAAAAATATTCAAAGAAACATATTTTCCAAAACTATGAAAATGAAAACCCCACAGATCTAAGAATATCACTGAACATTAACATTGGCAGCATATTTTTTTAATGGAAACAATGCAAATGAGAATACAGTAGAGCAACTGTATTTATCTTTAAAGCACTGAAGGAAAAAAACCCTAGCAAGTAATATTGTATAACAAACTATTTTTTTAAAAAAATGAAGGTGAAAAAGACTTTTTCTGAAATACAAATACTGAAAGAATTCATCACCAGAAGATTTAGAAAATGTTAAAAGAAGTTCTTGAGGTGGAAGAAAGATGAAACTATGGATCTGCACAAAGAATAGAGTACTGAAAATAGTAACTGATAGGCAAATACATAGAAGTTCTTCTCTCATTATTTAAATCTCTTTAAAGGATAATAGATGGTTTTTAAAAAAAAGCAATGTAGTATGGACTTTATAGCATAAGAAAATAAAATACACTAAATAACATAAAGACCCATTGCAGAAAAGGAAGCAAATTATGTTAGATTCTTAAACCACTATTAGTATGAATTCTCTTGTAAGTAGACTATATTGAGTTAAATTTGGACACTATAAACATGAAAACAATAAACAAAAATTTTAAAATAACTATTAAAGTTAATAAGCGATCAGAAGAAATAAGAGGAAGTAATAAAAATTATATTAATACTTAAGATAAAGAAAAAGTAAAGAACAGATAGGACAAATAGAATGTTAATGGCAAGATGGCAGTTTAAATCCTAACTATATCAATAATCACATTAAGTGTAACAGGTTTAAAATTCTAAATAAAAGATTATAAGATTTGAATTTTTTTTAAAGTCATAATTTAATATGCCTGCTTCAAATGTTTATATATTTAGTAACAGTACTCCAAAATTTATGAAGCAAACCCTGATAGAACTGTAAGGAAAATAGACAATTTTCATTTGAAATTTTAAGAAAATAGGAGAAAATCTTTAAGATTTGGGGTTATTAAATTTTTTTTTCTTAAGTAGAACAGAATCCATAAAGGAACTAGATTGTGGACTTAACTGGATAATTAGACTTAATAAAATCAAATCAGCTGGATGCATTGGCACATGCCTGTAATCCCAGTGACTCAGGAGGCTGAAGCAGGAGAATTGCAAATTCAAGACCAACCTGAGCAATTTAGGGAGACTCTGTATCAAAATAAAAGGACTGGGGATGTAGCTCAGAGGTAAAGCACCTCTGGGTTCAATTCCCAGTACAAAACAAGAATCAAAATAAAAATAAAAAATAATTAAGTTATTCTCTCTGAAATTACTGAAGGAATGAAATGACAATCCATAGGGAGAAAAAAAAAATCTATACAAATCACATTTGATAAAGGATACATATCCAGAACATCTAAAGCACTCTTAAAATTCAATGACAAGGAAATAAATTAATTTTTAACTAGGCAGAAGATTTGAATAAGGAACAATGAAGATATATGAGAATGATAAAAAAGCAACAAAAAGAAGCTCATGAGTATTAATTATTAAGCAAAAACTACTTGAAACCACAGTGATTTAACACAACAGAACTATTAGAATGGCTAAAATTTCCTAGACTGGCTGAAGAAGAGTTTGGTGTGGGTAAGAAGGATCTCTCACTCCAATGCACTGCCGGTGAGAATGTACAAAATTGTGTAGCCATTTGGGAAAGCAATTTAACAGTTTCTTGGTAAGTTAAACATACCCCTATCAAATAATAGCAATACTGCTTTTAGATATCTGTTTGGGATATCTGCACCTCAAATTAAAAATGAAAATGAAAAAATGCACCCCAAAATGAAAGCATGTATACCTACAAAGATTTGCAAATGAATAGTTTTAGTAGTTTTGCTTCTTATTGTTTTTGTTGTTATTGGTGGTGAGCCTATTTTGTTGTTGTTTTGTTTGGTACTAGAGAACTGAATCCAGGGACACTTCATCACTGAGCATCATCTCCAGTCCTTTTTGTTTAATTGTTTTATTTTGAGACAGGATCTCACTAAATTGCTGAGTCTCCCTAACCCTCCTGTCTCATCTTCCAGGATTGCTGGGATTACCGGCATGTGCCACCATGCCTGGCTTAACGGCTTTATTTGTAATAACTCCAAACTGGAAACAACCTACGAGTTCATTAATAGGTGATGTGGACAAACAAATTTATTATATTCATATAGTGGAATCTATTCAGTGATACAAAATAGTAAACTAGTGAAACATGAAACATCATGGTATGAAAGAAATCAGATCCTTTTCCCTATATATATAATACAATATATATATATATATATATATATATATAAAATATATAATTTCTGAAAGTAAAGTTAGTAGGTAGCATGCTTATTTTAAAACATTCAGAAAGTTCAGAAAATGGTAAAGAAGAGGAGAATAAACATTCAGAATCCTCCACACAAAACTAATCTCAGATGATACTTTGGTATATTTTGCCATATTTTTCATTTCCTATATTTTTTTAACATACTTAATATTGTGTGCAATTAGTAAAGAAGAACTCACTGGCTTAAAAGTCCTGCTGATAGCCTCTGTTGATGGGAAGTCTATACATTTTTAAATTGTTCTATTATAAATTATCTTACTCCTTGAATGCCCACTGCTGTGGGCACCATTCTAAGTGCTTTATATACATTAACTCACATAAATCATTACAAGAAAAATTTTATGCATCAAGAGCTGGGACACAAAGTGGCATAAAACAAATATTCATATTCCTTGACCAGAAAAATTGTCCAATATATAGCTTTTTTTTCGCAGTCTACCTTTATGAAGGGAGGATATTGCATTTGTTTATTTATTTTCATTTTATAACCCCATTGTATAGTCATTTTGGGAGTGAGACACAATATCCCTGGTCATTATTTTAAGTGATTACCAAATATGGGAAGAAATTCCACCTCTCCTGTGTTAATAAATACATGACCGGTAAATATTTTTATAATCATTATCTCCAATGCACATTTCAAAGGTACTACCCTGTTTTCTTTTCAATCTTATGTATCTCTTTTCATTTCATTCTCTTCTCAAAATTTTCATCTTTCTTTGTTCTGTATGGCTATTTTGGCTATTTATCCCTTTCTACTTTCTTTTCAATCTTGTATATCGCTTCTTTCCACACTTGCATATTTTTATTTAAAATTTTAACTGATACACACAAAGACAAAATCCACCTTTGTGTATCACATGGTGTTCCATCTCAGTGATAGGAGTGCTTAACCACTGAGCCACAACCCCAGGCCTTTTTAGTTTTTGAGACAAGGTCTGGCTAAGTTGCTTAAGGCCTCGCTAAGTTGCTGAGGCTGGCTTTGAACTTGTGATCCTCCTGCTTTGGCCTCCTGAGCCACCAGGATTACCGGTGTGCACCACTGGTCCTGGCTGTTATGCTGCTTTTTAAATGGCCTCTTTTTAAATTAGTTTCCTGTTTAAAATTTTGATTAACATGTAATAATTACACATATTTATGATCTACAGTATAACATTTTAACAATGTACACTGATCAAAACATGTATGTTAGCTTTTCCCTCTCCTTATCATTTTTTCATGTTTGGAGACCTTGAGTTTCTCTGTCCTAGCTCTTTATGAAATGTGTCATAGATTATTGAGAACTATAATCCCACCACCCTGTAGAACATTAAGCTTATCCTTCTAACCATGTTTTGGTACACTTCACCCATCCTCCCTCTGCCCTCCCCCCCACTCCTCAGTCTCTAGTAATACCTATTCCACATTCATATCACCCTTTTTTAGCTTCCATGTATGAGAAAGATCATGTGATATTTGTGTTTCTGTGTTTGGATTATTTCACTTAAACTAATGTCCTTCAGTTCCATCCACATTGTCACAAATAACAGAACTTCCCCCTTTTAAGGTGGAATGATATTTTATCACATATATATATGGATATATATATATACATATATCGCATTTTCCTTTTCTATTCTTTATCCATTGATGGACACTCAGAATAATTCCATATTCTGGCTATTGTAAACAGTGCTGTAATAAACATGGGAATGGTAGTATCTCTTTGATATATTGATTTCCTTTCCTTTAGATTTATACCCAGCAGTGAGAAAGCTGCATCATATGGTAGATCTATTTTAATCTTTTGAGAAACCTCCCTACTGCTCTCCATAATCGCTATACTAATTTACATTCCCACCAACAGTGTGGAAGGGTTCTCTCTTTTCTGCATTTGTGTTGTTATTGTTGTTTGCTTGCTTGCTTTTGTCTTTTTGCTAATAGCAATCCTAATATGGAATGATATTTCATTGTGGTCTTGATTTGCATTTCCTTGATAGCTGATAATACTGAGCATTTTCATTTTTTAAAAAAATACACATCCAGATAATTTCCCACGTCTAATTGGTTCTTTGTTTTTAGTTTTTAAAAAGTTTTTTACATATTTAGGTCTTTATATATTCTGAATGCTCATCATCTGGATGTTAGAGGCATAGTTTCCAAATATTTTCTCTCATTTGGTCTTTATATATTCTGGATGCTCATGATCTGGATGTTAGAGGTATAGTTTCCAAATATTTTCTCCCATTCTGTAGGTTGTCACTTTACTTTTTTGAGTGTCTTATCCCCAAAATTATTGCTGATGAAAATTATTTGTCTCATGTATGAAATGAGTTACATAGAAACCTGTTTGTTATACTTCCATATATATCGCAAGTTCACTGACTTTTCTTTTCCACTGTAGTCTACACCACCATTATATTCTGCATGAATTCCCATAATAGCTTCTTAACTGGTCTCTCTGCCTTATATTTTCAATGACAGCTTCCTTCCCCCAGTTCTACTTTCAACATAGCAGCTTGCAGAAAGATTTCAAAAAAATATAGATTATATTAATTCCCTTTTCTTTGTATACCATTCAGTAGTTTTCCATTCATTAAGAGTGAAACCCAAGCTCCTTACTTTGATTGACCTCTGTCATCAATCACTTGTTATGCTTTGACCAAACAGGCCTTTCAGTTCTAAAATTTCATTCTATCCTAGGCCTGTGGCACTTAGTATTCTTTGTTTGCAGTGATCTTAGAGTGTATGTGTGGATTTTTCTCATCTCTTCCATATGGCATTTATAGATTATTCAATCTACAATCAATTTAGCTTGCCCCAACCCCAACAATTACCTAACACATTATTTTGTTCACCTATGTGTTTGCTTGTTTATTGATTTGCTTCATTTCACCTCAATCTAATTCCTTCTGAATAAGCATCTAATCTCATTTAATTAGCTGTTTATAGAATAATCTATGTTCCCAAAATATAAAATAGTGGCATAAACAATACAAGCTAAATAAATACTTTTAAATGAGTACTCAAAAGTGCAACTATAAAGATAATATATATAAATTACCTACAGTAAACAAAGGAAATATCTGAAATTCATTGTTACATCTATTGTAAAGATGTCATTGAAAATATCATTATATGGTCTTGTTTTGAGAACTCAGCTTTCTATTGTGAGAATAGTTCTACTTTATACTGGTCATTTTTTGTTTATATCTTATGGCATTGAGGGTAGTTCTGACTGGTAAGTTTTTCCCAAAACACTTGGAAACACCTTTATGGTTCTACATTGTGCCTATTCATACCATTTTCATTTTCAATCCTGTTTCCATTTTGCACCAATACATATTTTATTTTCTAGCCTCACTTTAAATGTATGCAATCTTGTCATATTTTATGATGTTTTGTAATATATCTTAAATCCTTCCTGGGATAGAAAGGAAGTATGAACCAACAAAGAAATTTAATCTTCTACTTAATATTCAGTTAACATAAGTTGAATCTGAATTTGAATGTGGAAATATTGTAAGAATTCAGTAAATCTAATCTACTGAGTGCCATATACAAGTAGGCATTCAAAACTGTGTTTACTTGATTTGGTCAAACCCTGTAGGACTTATAATTAAAATAGCCTTATATTCATTCTAAACCTATTTAATGCATGTGCATGATACCCACAACATATCTTGTTAGATGTCAAGAGTAGAAAAATCACAAGTTAGCCCTCTTCCCCTTATTTGAGTAAAATATTTAGTAAATTACGAGGCATAAAAGCAAATGCTTCCATAGGAATACAGATTATTCTTGGCATACTGTGTCTCAGTGTGCTTGCCATTTCCAGATCTTCTATCTAGGAGATGAGGCTCAATCAGTTGCTGTGGTGGTCTGGAGTGCACAGTTGCCACCATGGTTATGGCTGATTTTTCTGGGTTGGCTTTTGATTCAAAGGCAGTCTGTTTCTACTGCAAGTTGGCAAGTTCTCTGTAGGGTGGTCTGGTGAAACAGCTCTAGAGAAATGAATAAATGGCAACTAACTTGGTCAGACCTTTTTTCTGGATGAGTCTGAATTTGAGACATATAAAGTAAAGCAGTGGTGGCCAGACAAAAGACATAGAAATGAAGATGTAACTTGACTAAAATTTGGCAAAATAGAATAGAACTGACTATACCTACCAACTCCAACTAAAGAATAAACTCTTTGCTCTTGCAAAGAGATTTGCTTTCTCCAAAGCCAAAAAAATACTGCAAATATGTATTGCGTGTGTAAGAACAGATTCTAAGACTAAAGAGGAAATTTAGGGGTTACCAAATTTCATTTTCTCAACAATTCACCAATCCTGTCTGAAGCCCAAATGCTTTGAAACCTAAGTACAGATTTGATGGTAGTAGGAAGTATAGACTTTGGGATGTGATTAGTCATTAGGGCTCTGCACTCATTAATGGGATTAGTGCTTTTATGAAAGAGCCCAGAGAGCTAACTATTCCTTTCTATCCTGTGAAGGTATAGGTGGGATACTGTCTAAAAACCAAGAAACAGGCTCTCACCACACACCAAATCTGCTAAGCTTTGATTTGGACTTGCCAGCCTCCAGAACTGTGAGAAGTAAATTTCTGTTGTTTATAAGCCACCCCGTGTATGGTAATTTACTAGAGCAACCCATGTAGACTAAGATCAGGAAGATGATTATACCCTCTCTGTTTAAATATTAAACTTTTTTTGTGGACAATTTTACCATACTAATGTAGTACTGCTTGTGTTGTAGGGAAATAGTCATGTGCTAATCGTGAGAAAAATTTCTCTTCTACTATGTTAAACCCTGTCTTTCTGAAACTTATATCGGTTAATCCTCATCTCCTGGAAAAACAAAGACTTAGCCGGGCGCGGTGGTGCAAGCCTGTAATCCCAGCACTTAGGGAGGCTGAGACAGGAGAATCGCGAGTTCAAAGCCAGCCTCAGCAATGGCGAGGCACTAAGCAACTCAGTGAGACCCTGTCTCTACACAAAACACTAAATAGGGCTGGGAATGTGGCTCTGTGGTCAAGCGCCCCTGAGTTCAGTCCCTGAACCAAAACAAAAAACAAAAAACAAAACAAAACAAAAAACAAAGCAAAGACTTATTTCTTTCCTATATGACAATCTAATTTTAAAAGATATCTACAAATCTCCCATAATTTCTCCTTTCTATAAGGAGAAAATCACTACTCTCTGCACTAACCAATATTCAACACAGTTCTATAATCCCTTATCATCTTGTTTCACTCTGCTGATTCTTACTGATTTATCACCAAATGGAACCAAAGTTGAGATAATTGTATATGTTTCTTTATTGACATTGAAATTAATAAGCTTTCAATCAAAGTAACTTATTCTATAGAAAGTAAATTTTTCCCATTAAATTCAGAAAATATGTCCTGTATGTCTACATATCCAATGACAAGCATTATATATATGACACAAAGGTGTTCATTTATTCTGTTTTTTTCCAGGAAGTTACATCAAGCTTAGAGAATAATAAACATTTCATTTTATAGTCATTGCCTGTTCAGGATCTCTCTCTTAGATCTCTATTGTCTTTATAGGCTATGTCATTTTACTCAAAAGAAAATCAGCAATAGAGTGACTCAATGAGAAAGCAACCAAGATCAAAAAACACTAAGATTTTTATAGAAATATAGCAAAAGTCTTCCAAATTTTCCCTGAAAGATTAGTGAGCATATTGAACATTTTCCTTGATTTTAATTTGGGCAATATTCCCATTAGATATTCTACCTAATTAGGGCATTTGTTAAAAGTCCATAATGTTAATTCAGTGGAAAAAGTCCAATAGAATTATATTAGATTTTTCATGTTAACATCATACATTTTTTAAAATGTGTTAAATAGATACTGCTATTAAAAGTTTTAACCATCACAATCCAATACTTTGTTACAAACAGCAAAATTACTTTTATTTTTATTAAATTACTTTTTTTGTAATTATTCAATGAAGAATTATATAAATGTATAGTTCATTCAGTTATTTAGCATGCTGCATACTCGGCTGTTATGACAGAAGAATTCAAAACAGTTTCTCAGAAGGAAACAAAGATATGATTTAATTTACAGGTCAGTAACTAGGAGGATCATTCTTTACCTCCATGATATAATATGCGCAAGCATTTGGTGGTGTTCTATGTAATGCCAAGACATTAGAATACTTCCCAAGGTGAAAATTTCAGACTTTATCAAGAGAAATTATTTGAATACATGACAGTACATATAACTTTTCA
The DNA here is from genome assembly GCA_004024805.1 of Geosciurus inauris. Lineage (NCBI taxonomy): Eukaryota > Metazoa > Chordata > Mammalia > Rodentia > Sciuridae > Geosciurus > Geosciurus inauris. The sequence continues at coordinate 3,243 of PVHX01010611.1, read as the reverse complement.
TGTGAATATTTTAATAGGATTCTAGGTTATGGCATGCCTAACTCCTTACACTAAGGTCTTCCTTATGTCTCAGCTCTAATTTCTCTGTGCAACTCATCTATCTATATTTATTTATAAGTAAATATTTCATTACGTAAAGAGCTAATGAGAGAAGAGGATTTTGCTGAGCAATGCTTTAACATATGCATTTGATTTCTATATGTTAATGGTCCAAAGGTTTTCTTCCTCACAGTTGGTGAGAACATCCTGGTTGTACAATGTGATTGACTATGTCATGCCTGATCAGATTAGCATCTTATTTATTTTCTCACTTGGCTTCAAAGAGCTCCTGTACTAGAAGCAGAAGTGCTGCCTCTGCTGTTTTCCTTCTGTTTACTTGTGTGTACATTGTTCCTCCATTTTCAATAAGTCCTTCTTTAACAGAAACTTATTCTAGGAAAGTTAGTTTAATTAAAACCTGATAGTATAATCCATAAATATATTTTGCCTGCTGATGTGAAACCACAGTGGATTCTTAGGCACAGAAAGTAAACAAGGGCACAAAGGCAGGTCTGGTTTGGAATCCATGAAAATGCATTTTTTAATTAAACTCCTCAGGTGTTTCTTGGTTTAAAGATCAAACTTTGAGATACTACTGCAGACTCTGGGCTCAGTCCAGATTTTAACTTAAGAAATCTCAGGGTGAGTGCTTAGGAATCTCAGCACCAAGGAAAATTTACTTTTAGCTTGTACTGACTTCACTTTCCAATGATAAGCAGGGGATATCTTTTCCTTTCCACGTAAAACCAAAGAACAGTCTAATAAGCAATCACTCTTGTGCTCCCTTCATTCTGCCAGACCTGATGCTGACCACAATCTGGGACATATTTTTCATTATCTATTTGTTATATTCGTGACACCTCCCACTTGCTGGACTTCCCTCATGCTAAGCATGCTCCTGAATCCCACTTCCTGAGGTAGAACAAAGTCCTCACATGACTTGTGTGTCTAATGTGTGCAAGACATGTTTTTAGGCATTGATTTTCTCCAGTAACCTATATAATAATGCTGAGATAAACTCCCTAAGCAATAAATGTTCTCATCCTCATTTCATACAGAAATGAATAAATGAATATAGGTTCAGAGAGCTCAAATGACTGGACTGCATTCACACAGACAGTAACTGGAAGAGCCAGTGTTGCTGATTTAAAAGTTTTTGCTCTAAGATGTAATCCTGCCTTCCCACTAGTCTTTGCCCACCTGGACTATCACAATACCCATGCATCCAGGTGTTTCCTTTCAGTTCTTTCAATAATAGGAAACACTCTCTTCTAACACAATTCTGAAATCTTGTATTTAGGAACACATGCTTTTCTTCTGGTTATATGTAAGAGACACTGTATTGGTTTCCACTTTAATCATTTTTCAAATTTAGAAGAGGAATTTAGTAAATACAATGTCTTAGTAATTAAGTGAAATCTAGTTTCTTTGCCACCATTAAGAGTGGTCATTCCCAAGTAGTAACATAAGTAAACCTAGACGGGCTAGTATACACCTGAGATTTTAACAACATTACCTGTAAAAGCTGATTGTAATACACATACCCTATAGTTATTAATTGGTTAAATAAAAATATATTTAAAATATTTAAGAGAACCACATATGGAGAATTGACTTCTTCTCATTGCTATTATTATAGAAAACATGGAAATCCATTAATCATGTTCACCAGTGCTTCATTAGGTATTGCTTAAATAGTGAGATATACTCTTTCCTGATATCTAAGTCTAAATGGGGGGGGGGGCGTCTAATTCTCTCCTTACTTAAAAACCATCTGTATGTCTTTATGCTAGTGTTTTAGATTTATTACAACCAAAATAGGGGCTCCTAGGAAAGCCTGGAAATAGAACCCTTTTCCTTTACCCCCTAATTGAATGCTTACAGAAAACCCATTTTAATAACCAGAGGAACATGGAACAGTCAGCAGAAACACTGATTAAAAGTATGCTCAGAAAAAGAGTCAAGGGCATAGGAGAAAATTAATGAGCATCAGGTCTGAGGAGAGAGGGCAAGACCACTAGCTACAAAGAATTGTCAGGAACCAATAATGAGGAACAGGCCCAGTAGAATACAGTACATGGGAAAAGGTTTAAAATATAATTTGTAAATACTACAAAGAGAGAAAGTGCTTATTATTAGTAGGTGTTGATTGTGTAATGTGAGGATAGACACACATTCCATTTCATTTGAATGAAATGAAGAACTAGGCTCTGAAACACACACACACACACACACAGAGCTTGTCATTAGAGGGAAAAAAATTCTGTGTTTTAGTCAGCTGTTTCTCTGCTGTGACTAAAGAATCTAACCTGAACAATTTTAAAAGAGGAAAAGTTTATTGGAGAGCTCACGGTTTCAGAGGTCTTGGTCCACAGAAGGCTGGCTCCATTTCTTGAGGCTCGAGGTGAGGCAGAACATTATGGAAGTGGAGTGTGCAGCTCACATGGTGATCAGATAGCAGAGAAAGAGACTCCACTTGCCACATATAAAATACATACCCCATAGCCACGCCCTGACTTAACCATTTCCTCCAGGCACCCCTTGCCCACTCCCAGTTACCACCCAGTTAATCCTATCAGGGATTAATTCACTGATTAGGTTAAGACTCTCGCAACCCAATTATTTCTCCTCTGATTCTTCTTGAATCATTTCACATATGAGCTTTTGGAGGACAGGACACCTGACATCCAAACCATAACACCCTGTAACAATTTAAACAAGATAATTTAAATGTTTCCTCCAGCTCAAAACATGACATTTTATCAGATTATTTGTTTTCATTTATATATATTCTCAATGTTTATCATTGTTCTATAATTTTAAATACAGATATAACCTGACTGAGCCATCTACCAGATTTTCTTGCAGGTAATACACTTAAATGTTATAATCGGTGTTCACAATGACTCTATATGCATTTGCTTTCCTATTTTTCCACTTCTATTAATGAAGAAAAAGATAGATTTCTTGACTTTCCCAAAGTCATACAAGCTAGCAAATTCTTTTTTTTCTCAAAAGTTGCATTTTAATACATGTTATCAAACATAACAGAAAAAAACAAATTTTCAGAAGCTGTACACACTGTTCACTGAAAACATTTGTTGAGGCAAATAGAAAAAATATTGTTACAATCATAATTTTTCTAACTTTGCACAAAATTATAAGCAGATTACATTCTTCATATTAAACACCTTTATATGCACT